>QMIH01000701.1:219214-243243 GCA_003987875.1 Clarias batrachus | reverse complement strand
TGGTTTATCCTTTAACTGAGAACATTATTTGGAAACCTCTGACTTTATAAATGGATTATGTAAATCAATTTTTGCTGGTGAGCAGTACACCTTGCCTTTTAACATGTTTACTGCCTCCCTTATTTCAGTGTCCTGGGTGTTTGCAGTGTGAAGGCCTTCAGTTATAGGAAGTTTTCAAAACATTATTGCAAAATTCAAAACTAATCCCTGAATCCCCCCCCCCCCGCTGTTGTCCAAAAACCTCCCAAGTGTCAATGGAACAAAAAGACAAAGAGTGTTACTTGCTACTTGCTTTTAGATTAAAACAACAGTTTCTATGGGATAATTAAATCAAATCATGTATGCTTCCAAAGCTTTAGCTTRATTAGTCAAGCCTCAGCACAGGACGTCTGCTGACCTCAGTGTGAACCAGGAAGCTGCCACCATGGTGACCAAACTACATTCTTCTTCTCTCCATAGTGGTGCTCATGGAGACCTTTCTGGACATCAAAGGGAAGGAGTCGTGGATCCTCAGGAGCTCTRTGACTGACCACTTGACCTACAAATATCCTGCTTGTGAATAACCAAGACAGGAAATGAATTCAAGATTACAGCACTGAAACAAAGGGTTACTTACTAACTATTCAGAAGACAGGTGGTGGATGGCGGGGTGCAATACGAGAGTGGTAGCCCTGTGCATTCAGTAAAGGCTCGGGTGTCTCTTAGAAAGACAGATTAAAGCTCAAGTTAAATTAAAAAAGGGCAGCATGTCTCACTTGCTTATCATAAATTCTGTTAMACGTATTACTGTGGTATTACAAGAGAAGAACATGCCCCAGATATGAGGTGCTATCCTKCACAACACTTATTGGTAAGTGTGAATTGGAGACAGTTCACACTTCTGATAACATACATTTTCAAGGCCTCATTTTCCTAAAGATGTTAACCCAATTAAAGCAGAACTTTTTCATCATGAAAGCAGCTTTTTCTTATTTGGTATCTTCTGTTTCTTATATGCTTCTGCATTCACAAACGTGGCTCATCTGATTCGATTAAAGAGGTTAGGGATATAACATTGTGCAATCTGGTTGCTGCTGAGCCCTTGGAACAGTCACGCCACCTGGCTTATCCAATGTCAGCGCGGACTTAATCATATGGACCATACGTGCATTATAAATTGGTTATGGATAAAATCGTCAAGGATAAAGTCTTCTACCCTGGACCTCATGACCCTCATGCACACAATGCAAGCTGTTGCAAAAAAAAGCACTAAATGAATTTTAGATGTAGTGTTTAATAAAGCTATTTTAATAAATCTGAGTAACAACATTAAAGCCATGCTGGTTTACATTGTTTTTCACTTGTGCACGTTAGGTTCATTTTTATTAGAGCAGACTGATGTTGCCTCAATCATCTTAATGATGTTGTATGTTGTTGTATGTGTATTATCATATTATTCTATATTATTGTATATATAAATATTGATGTATCTTGTATGTATGTTGTTCATTATATATACACTGCCATATTCCTGATTTCTTTCTTCTTTTTTTTAATCACATTTATCTCTTTTAATTGTTTCTTAATTGTGATTTTCCATGTAAACCAGTATAAAAACAAAGCCATTTATTAAATATTTTAAATGTTCATTTTATTCATTGAAGGAGAGAAAAGTTGTCCAACACAAGCTGCCCCTGTGTGAAAAGTCTAGTTATTCAATCAAACAATCAACCAAGTGTWTTTAATTAGAAAGACATTTTTAAATCTAAACATCACTTCCCAAGCCCTATTTGCCATAATCAGTATAGCTTCTGGAAGATATAAGAAAAAGGAGTCCACTGACTCTAATGGGATAGTGGTGAGTTCATGAACAGTGTTCTTAACACCAGCATTAGACTTATACTGGACAGTAATGTTATTCATTATACTTCTGCAAGAAGAAAACCACTGCTAAACAAAAGCAACACCTGCAGAGCCATTTGGGATAATGTATTTTTGGATTGGTGAGTTGAAAGTCGAACTATTGCAATTGCTAATGGACTGATCTCCAACATCTAAGGAAAGAAATAGGAGATTAGATTAGTTTCTGTTTTTTTTCATTGTTTTGACTTCAGGAGTGATGATCTTTTACATCAGTATAACACTTCAGTTGCCACTAGTTGAAAATTGGAGGAGTAACAGCCTTGTGCTTTTTGCCTATAAGCCCCATACAAGGCAAACTCCCTCCGACCTGCTGTGCATACCCCTAAAAACCTTCTTCTTGCATCATGGTGGGTTGCTCACAGAAGGTAACTTTGGGTAACTGAGGATAGTAGACTCTTTCTCCAAGGCTGCATACTTAGTTCTGCTGACTAAACTTCCTTGCAAGGAGATGACTGCGGTGGTCCAGGAGTTGGTCTGTTGCCATGGCAGGCGTTGTATCCAACTGGAAACCTCGGTTTGTCATTCCAAATGACATTCAAACATGGCTATGTGTCTATCCTCATGTCATCACATACAGTTTAAGAGGTTAGCCTAGGAGGTTTGGTAGAGATAGTGTACACAAACTTACCTTGGAGAAGGTGGAGTTTCATTGTGCTGCTATTTCTCAAATTAATTTCTAATTCCCACATGCATTCACTAGCATAATTGGGTTACTCACTTTTTTCCTAGCAAATGACTAACAYTGTCTCACTGTGACTTTTTTAGTAACAGCAGCTTGCGGGGGGAAATCAAGAGTTTCCAGGAAGAAAATTTCCATCAAGCGAGTTTTAACATGACCTAAGCAAAGCAGTTGTGCAGTTAATGACAGCCCAGTGAGCATAAATCTCCAGAGTAAACACATCTGCTTTGTTATCATGACCATAAATCCTGTGCTTTACCTATGAGCCTTCATACAGGTAAGAAAAGACGCCGAGCGGTCCCTTCACTGCAGGAACAATCCCATAGAGGACCGTAAAGGCGATCCAAGCTCCATCACAAACAGCCTCCTTCAGTGTTAGATGTCTTAAGCAGGATTAGATTTGCTTCAGAGTAGACAAAGTTCTGGAGGATCAGAGTCTCATTAAAAGCAGGAGCCACCCCTGAGCAGGGCATTCCGCCAACGTTTATCCGTCTTCCTCATCTTACCTTAGACAGACCAGTTTCTCCACACTCGATGTGATACCCACATGTTGGGAACAAAAAGACAAGGAGATGTTTCAGGTAGTAAATAGAAAGCAAAAGTTTGCAAGTTTGAGTTACACCAGTTGAATTTTAGAGAAAACTGTGGTTTTATTTCTTCTTAAAAATCAAATATGTGGTTGATTACATCCCACCAGTCTTATAGACACTGATTCTTAGTACTGATATCATATAGGTGGTTTGGTACATACAGTACAGTGGGGTCCAAGAGTCTGAGAGTGCTAGTGAAAATGCTTCTGTTTGGCATTTTCTAATATAAAACACATGGTTTCACTGCAAATGATGGTGGAATAAATGTCCAAGGGTGGAAGACGTTCAACTGCAGCTTTTGCCTCCATCACTGCAGCCGCTGCATGGAACATACATTCTCATGGCATTCCTCACAAGGCATTCCTCTTCTTCTGCAGTGAATAGCAGGTTTTTGTTCCTCTTAAAGCTTGCACAGTGCGTGGCACTGGTCACTGCTCATAAAAATGAACTAGAATTGAGCAGTTCGTGTGCCAACAGAAGGGCTGTGTTTCCACTGCTGCTGTATCTCTTGCTTGACACACAGTATGAGTGCAGATCAATCCCTGCTCTCCGTTATCACCCAGATGAGGATGGGTTCCCTGTTGAGTCTGGTTCCTCTCAAGGTTTCTTCCTCCTGCCATCTCAGGGAGTTTTTCCCCCCAGCACCGTCTCCCTCGGCTCGTTCATCAGGGGCGATCTGATCATTCTGATTCATACACATTCACATTCCTTACAAACTTCAATAATTTCTTTTGCTTGTATAAAAGTGCTTTGCAACAATGACAATGAAAACTCACATAGTGAGTGTCAAAGTTCATTTATGTTTTTGATTTAGTCTCATATTATCGAGCGAAACGTGGAATATTAAAATGACTAAATACTAGGTTTGGGTACGAAAACCGGTGCCAATACGGCACCGGTACCTATATAACCGGTATGTACCGGACCGAAACAGAACGCGAATTTAGGTGCCTCATTTCGGTGCTACTTAAACTCTTGAGGACTTCGGAAAGCTTTGATAATACAAATCCAAAACATTGTTGCCGTAATGCTACTGTCCATTTTATTTTTGTTGATTAAAGGTTTATTACATTAGATTAAAAAAAATAAATAAAAGCACAAATCATCGGGAAATGGGACCTTCCGACATGCGCGTGAAGGCATCTTGCGTTACACTCGCTCTGACGTCAGCAGGTGATCTACCGCTATCTTAACTTGCTAAATTAACTTTCGTTAAAATGCCTAAACGGTCGAAAGTGTGGCTATATTTCACAAGAAAGGATTCCGACACCGCGACGTGCAGCAAATGTTTTACGGCAGTCGCGTGTAAAGGGGGAAACACATCAAATCTAATGAAACATTTGAGGGCACACGGAATAAACTTAAAGCAGAGGGATTTGACAACTTACAGACAACAGCTGGCACTATTGGTGTCGACGACCCCAGCCCCAGTCATACCAACCATAGCAAAACGGAGTCCAGCGATTATGATGACGTCAGCAGCCTTTTCGCAGGTTAGCAGTAGGCTAATGTAATGTTAATTGCAAAATGCAAATCTTGCATTCATGCTAACAAATGGTGAAACGATTTGTAAAATACTAATGTAACATGGATTCTGTTTATAATTATGGCTTTCCAGCTAGTACGTAAACTTTTAATATATCGTTCAATTTCAAGCATTTAATTTTTTGTTCAATAAAAAGTTTATTCTTGAGTCATCCACCATCGTTTTGTAGCTTTTGCAAAGTATCGGTTCAGGCACCTTTTTGGCACCGGTACCGGTTTAAAAGTATCGATTTTGGACCGGTATCGAAAAAACCCAAACGATACCTGATCACATGCTGATCAGTCAGCCATCATGTTTTACATAAAAAACTCAATGTAACAATTTTTTTTTTAAATCCCAGATATTCTCAGACTTTTTGACCCCATTATTATATCTGCAATCTGATCCTTGTTACTATTTTATTTCTACTTTATCCTGGTCTCTATAGACCCCTTACTGTAGATTAAGACACTTACTGTACATATGTGTTTCTTTACAGTACTTAAATGGTCACAGGAGGCATTATAGCTCTTTTCCCTCATCAGAAAACCCCCCACTTTTCCAGAAAGTAGTTTTTTACTTGTATGTCATGTTACATAACAAGCCCTGGCCTGCTCCTGCATGCTGTGATGTGTACCATATGTTGATGAAAATGCTCATCATCGAGCTCGTTGTAGTTCCCCCTGAGCCAAGCAGAATAAAGCTACAGTATTAGTATGATGACATCGTAAAACAGAGCAACAACCCGATATCCAGGCACTTCCTAACTGCAGGCTGTCGTGGACAGAGTGTGTAAGCAGCTAAGGAGCCGTGTAGTGTCATGGAAGGCCCACACACCAGTTGTAATGCTGAACAGGGCCGGACCACCAGCAGGAGCTACTTAGAACTTAACAGCCCGTGGCTCACTTTATGAGCTGCTGCCATTCAGAGGCGAAAAAAACATGCAAAGTGAGTCTCGACAAACTGGAGTCCTCAGATACGCCCGCTTTGGAATGTACCACACAGGTCCCGTGCAGGGTGATCAGAGAGGAGCTGGAGGATTAGCAGCAGAAAAAAATGTCAGCAATGAGTTGTACAGTATGTCATTCGACAAATTACACTTTTCCCCTGTTGGTCACTTCGTGATCGACTGATTTTTTACAGTTTATGCAAATGTTACATTATAGGGTGGAGTGCAAGTGTGTGACATGAGACTACACACTGTGTGCCAAATTACAGTGCAGTTATTATAACAATTATTATATTAAAATGAAATAAAAATTATAATAAAAATATTCAAGCATAACGTAATCATTTTCAGACATTTAGATGGGCCTCCAGTGTGCGTTTTCCATTTTGTACCGGCCGGTAGATTTCCCCCTCCTGTGATGTTGTATAATAAGATTCCCCTCCCCAGCTCAGCAGTAGCCCATTTGAGGTCTATTTTAACTTTGTTAAAGAAATAGTAAAATATGTACCCTTTAAGATATTTTCTTAATGTATACAACAACAGCTAATATGACAATATAAAAACTCCTCAGACACAGAGCACAAACATACACTCAAGTTTGTATTTTGATTCTTCTGCACTTTTAAAACCATATCCATCTATCTACTGAATGAACCTCTGTAGTCCAATTAGTCCAACTGGGGATGCCAGTGGTGATTACCATCGTATTTATTCCCATAGTACGACTGTGTTAGGACCTCCGGTCAACATTCACACACTACATACAATTAGACTAATCTGCATGTTTTTGGACTGTGAGGAAACCAGAGTACTGGAGGAAACCCACCAAGCACAGGGAGAACCTGCAACCTCCAAGCACACAGTCCCGAGGTGGAAATTGAACCTGGACCTAGAGGTGCAAGGCGACCGAGCTACTACTTCACTGTGCTGCCATTTTATAACCATAAACCACTGACGCTCTCCGTTAGTGTATCAACAGTGCATTCACACAATGATCAATAAACAATTAACACTGAAATATAACTAATTGATTAACATTAGTAAGCTGGATAAAACATCGACTAGTTATAAAATCGCCTACTTGTTTAACGACACTATAAACCTCCTCAACAACAGAAAAAGAACAAATGTGTATTGTTCTCAGTATTGTTTTTTTAATACACAAGCACCAGTGATCCATCTGAATGTCTGAACTTGACTAAAATGTAAAATACATGTCAGATATTGATAATAGTTATGATATGATATAGTAGATGATATGATAGTTCGTAGTGTTGGGGTTATAACACCCCAGAATAATTATAATTATAGAATCATATGACTGAACTATTATTCTTTCTTTTCGCAACATTATGCTTATCAACAACATGATCTGAATACTCAGAAGAGAAGTATGATTTTGGTCAGAGGATTGCTGGTGGACATCAGTCATTTATTTAAAAAATGTAGCAATATATTCTTATTTTGCCTTGTCTTCAGTTCAGGTTTAAACTGCAGTCTGTGTGCATTTATGTGTGCGTGTGCGCGCATGTGTGTGTGTGTGCATGTGTGTGTGTGTGCGTGTGTGTGTGTCTCATTATTGTGTTGATATGCAGAGTTACCAAATTGGTGGCCAAATTGAGGATAATTACTGGGTGTCTGCGCTCGGTCTTAATGTGTTTTCATAACTGCAATGCYKCGATGCACATCTCACCCAGAATACTGCTGTACTGTGCAGTTCTGTTCTAACAGTGTGATGTGAGCGTAAAGAGCAAAAAACTCTGACTATAATGTTTTTAAGTACTGTACTGTATAAGACAATAAACAATAGTTATGAGGTTGTGTTTCTGTTTCTAGTACCGGAACTAAATACGCCACCTACTGTAACTTCCAGGAAAATACAGTACTGGTTGTTTCTGTCTCTTTAGAGACACCTGGTGGTGACTTCAGTTATAATTCTCAGGGAATTCTTAGCACTCAGCCATTATGCAGTCAGAGGGAGATTACAAGGGGTGTTCAAGTCAAACCCGGACTTTTAATTGCGCAGAAAAACAGACGACAGTTCTGAGAGTAAACACTCTCTTTATTTAATCCGCTGCTACACTAACACACTTATCCCAGTGTTTCACTAGAGCTTGGACACCATCAAGGTAGAAAGTTTTCTCAGTCAAAGCTTCATGTCTGAAACGCCGGCATCCTCGGAACTCCTTTAATAACCCAAGCATATGGAAATGTCTTGGCGCGCGGTCAGGACGGTACGGGGGACGTGGCGATGACTCCAAGCCGAGTGCAAATGATGCAAATGGTGTTAGTGAATGATTTACAGATGAGTCTCTTCAAGTCAACAACAAGTTATCTGTCGACAAGTTATCAAGTTAACTGTCTGTTAAGATCGTAGACACCTGTGATGCTAATTAGTGGACACACCTTGAATTAACATGTCCCTTTGGTCACATTATTTTCAGTATTTTCTAGGGGTACCATCATTTTTGTCCAGGCCTGTTCCATGAGTTTATTTTTTAAAATATTTCTGTTGAAGCATGGTTGAAAAGCAATGTCTGACTTTCATTGGTTAACATTCATAGAATTTTTTAAAATTATTACTTTTGTCAGGTTAAAGTTATTTCTGTGACCATTCTGAGTTTTTCTTTCATTGACCGAAGGGTACCAACAATTTTGTCCACGTGTGTATATGGTACAATTTCAAACATGCTGTTGTTTGAGACCAGCATGCCCTGTTGGCTGTGTTTTTGGTCACGCAGTCTTGAAAATAAGGCATCATGTGGATGCCTTAGCTAGTACAGTGGAGCCACGGTTGACTCTCCTGATGCCCACATTCCTCAGAGTCGGACCTGGAGGGAGAACCGCGAGCTCAAGACCAATCGGCTCTCCATCTCCACCTGAACCCCAGTAACATTCCTCATTTAGAACAGATTTCACTCTAAGCCTTGTCTGTTGTTGGTTACTTGGTTTTTTATTATTATTGAATACACGCACACATGCGCACACAGAATACAGCATTAGTCAAATCACAAGGGACACAGTGAAGTGCCGAGAGTGTCAAGAACTACCGAAAGTGTTAAGCAGTGGCGCTGACACATGAGGWGAAAGCATATCTTTGCCCTTGACTGGCAGCAGTGTTGGACTTCATGCTTGTTTATGTCTTCACTGTTTGGAAGGGAATGCATGCTGAGAGAAAAAAAGGAACTGTAGAGGTAAAGTGGAGCAGGAGCGAGAGTAGAGATCTATCTCTGAAAGGAAATCTAAAACTGTTCCGTGCTGTTTGGGGAGTACAGTTAGCAAAGCCATCACCCCATGAACCCATTAAGTAGCTTATAGTATGGGTCCCTGGGACATCATGTCCGACGTCTGGTCCTTCTCTGTGATTCAGGTGTCGTGAAACCACGCTCATTTCCTTCCACTGTTCCTCCTTTGTTAATACAATCTTAACTGAGATCTGCTTCGAATGTTGATTTTGAGGTTGATAAATGTTTGCAGGGCTAATTCTGGCCATTCTGCTCCTCACACTACTTGAGCCTCAATGACACTAAGATAATGTAATTTTCTCCAGATAAGTCTGTCTGTAATATAAATATACACAGATCAGCCATAACATTACAGCACAAAACATTAAGCACAATATTGTGTTCCCCTTGTGCCACCTGGGCAGCTCTGTGTGTGACCTCATGGGTGCTGTGGGTTACGGGGTGGGACATCTGTGGATCAGACTCATTTGGCCAGTGCGTCCCACAGGGGTCCGATCAGATTAGGATGATGGGGGGAGGGGCATTRGGCTGCAGGGTCGTGTGTGCACCGGACGTTCTGGTCACCTTCTACGGTGGCCAGCATCTTCCTTTTTTCTGGGATTTGTGCTGCATTGGGCATGTGTGAGCCATGGGTCGTGCCACCAGTTTAYGGTATATGATTACGTTATGTGATGTGATGTTAATGTTATGGCTTATCTGTACAATGCATCCAATGACATTTAATAAATGAATAAAAGAAGGTGCTCCTGACGTGCAATTCAGTATTCTAGATTTGATCAGTCATTACTCAAGCATGCTGGTCCAAAGTCTTTGTCCTTGCACAAAAAATCCACTCTAGCTGAACTGACATGGCGCAGGACTAGTACAGGATATGAAATGCATACAGTACAGTACTTGATTGCATCAGGACTTTATCTAAGCGGAGTATCTGACCACTTTCAAAGCTTGCTTGTGCAATCTTGCATTTTTAGGTGGTTGGTGTGAAACTCTCTGCATTGGCCAAGTTTCCATCCACCATAAACACCACAGACGTGGTCAGAACTTTATGCCCCATAGCTCCACGCAGGTGATGTTTCAGGACGTTACAGGACATACACTGGGCGTACTTTTAAATTTTAGTGATGGCAGACGCAGAGCCTAAGGTGTAGCCTGGAGCTTTAAAATGTCCAATTTGTGTTTCTGACAGAAAGAGACAATGATCTGGAGCCTTCCGAGACTGTGCACTAAAGGCTTTTTCAGGTTGCAGTAGCAGGTGACACTGTGCGCATTTTTTTGGGCAATTGTGTTGGGAACCGCCAATTTATCTTCTCATCTACATAAACAAACCAAGCAAATCTACTACTATTCTCTGCGAGGCCTTTTACTGCTTGTTTGGGGTTGCCTTTAGGATTTTCTACCCTTTGTACTTGCATTCATGGGCATCTAATAAGGGGTTGAGAGCAAAGAAATTCAACCTGCATTCACCATTAGCATCATACCTTAAATTTCAAGAATAATTGTCAGCTTCTTCAGTTTTGCTCAAGAAACCTTAACAAATATTATCTGCCCCTGCAGTTTCTGTGCTACACATGCAATAGGGATGATGGAGCAAAGTGGAGTCCTTTTATAGCGGGCATGAGGTGACAACTTTGCTTTTTTTGTACTTGGCATGAGTGCCCTGGAAAAACTAAACGGAATATTTAAAGTATGCCTCAAAATATGCTCCTAGAATAAAGAGTAGCTGACTTTCTTGATTAGAAAATCATTACATTCCCTCCATCGTGTTCATCCTGTGCATGAAGTGCCAACTAACTGCAGGGCACGGGCACACAAACGTTCACATACTCACACACCCAGCCATACACTACGGGCAATTTGCAAATGCCAATTTATTTATTTTTATTTTGGAGGCTCCTAAAGATCATGCAATCTCCTTATGGAGGTGAGATTCAAACCCACCCAAACTGTGCAGGTCCAAGGCGAGGCAAGAGCGCTAACCACTGTTAGCACTATTTAAAAACCTTCAAACACACTGTGAATGTGCTGAACACTTCAAGAGCATGAATAGKGAATAGYGGGTTTAATCGTGACYATTGTTAAAATAAGAAAGCTTAGTCAGCCCTAGATATGTGTTTGTCCTTCCAGAATTCAACAAGGAAACAGAAACCGTTTGTAATTCTAATGTAAAATTTGAAGCCCTTTTTGTAAACTCAGCTGAAACCCTCCTACCTGCTTAATGCAAAACGATGAGAAAACCATCTGAACATTAAAACCAGAACATTGAAGAACCACTTAGCATAAATAAACATTCTTTAGGAAAGACAAAGTCTCACAAAATTGCTACAGTCAARTTGTCAACATAGTCCAGTCTGAGTCCAGGACAAATGTTCACAGTTCACAGTTTTTAGACAGATTTTGAAAGCATTTTCAAAAGCAAGAGTTTTTTTTTGTTGTTGCTGTTCATAACAAAGACCCACTCTCTGACCTTAAAAGTACCATAAACACGTTACTGTGAAGATTCTTTTGATGCCATTTGAGCGTAGTTCATAAACCATTTTAAGCCAAACAGTAGAATACCTYTTATACTTTAAGTCACAAAAAACTATACTTACTTAAAATAACTTTTAAAATCTAATTCAACAGTTTACCATCTAAACTTACGTAAAAATATACTATCATTAAATTAATTCATATAATTCTCACAAGCTCCTTTGGTGAGCTGAATACGTCAAAACACAGCACACAAAGTGCTGAACAGCGACAAAATACGATCTTTAAACATCTTTTCATATAGATCACTTGTAGACAACAGATAAAAATACACATTTAAAAGTGTTTTCTTTTAAATAGCAAACATAATACAACAGGTATAAAAGCACATAGTTGGCAATATTGTAAACCATCGATGAAAAAAAATTACTCTTCCTCCATCGACTTTTCGATCTCCTTTAGCCTTCGCACAAACTCTTGAGCTTCTCTGTCTCCCGTCCTTGCCTCTAGCATCTTCATGATTGGTTTCTCTGGAACAGTAAAACAGACTGAGTCAGGCACGAGGCTCGTCCAACAGACATAGCAACTGATAATTTACAGAAATAGCATGAGATGTTCTTAGATCTCAATAAATCGAACTGAACCAGTTGTGTCTTAAGCCCTACTGGGATAGGAATTGTTCATCAGTGGGATAATTCCTCTCCTTGATGATGGGGGAAAAAAAAAGCTCGCATTCTGACGACTACAAACCCAGACGGACAAATCCAGCAGCAAATTAAACAACATATAAAAAATATTTTTTTATAAAGTAAGCATCCCAGCATGAATGTTGATTGTAACATAAACTATCTGGATAAAAACGTCACCACCTGGATTTAAATAAGCACACAGTTAAGAGGTTTTCATTAGATAATTACTGCAGTGATTAATATTTCCGCTGCAACAAGTTATTTAACCCTAACAGTGAGGAGTTTCTTATTTCTTAAACAACCATGTCAGAAGACACATCCTGTAGTCCTGGCAAAGATGTTACACTGTGTGAGAAGGGTCAAATTGTTGTCCTGTATCAAGCAGACAASTAAAGAGATTGCTGGAAATACTTTAGTTGGATTAAAAACTAAAAAACGCATTATTTAAACTTATATAACGGTGATAGCAGTGAGGGATTATCTTTGAGGAAGAAATGTGGTTTGAAATGTTTTTTTAATGATCGGAGACAATGTTTTCAAAGTTTGCTGAAATCAAATTGTAAAAAGACAACAGAAGAGCTTACAGCTATGATTAATATTGAAAGTAAGAGCACTTCCACATGAACAAAGCAAACCTAACTCACAGGATTGGGACTAAACAGCTGTGTGTCCATAAGAAAACCCCTTGTTAGTGAGACTCATCAGAGAAAAAGCCTTCAGTTTGATGTGGTCTGATGAGTCCAGATTTATCCTGTTCAAGAGTGATGTGAGTGTCGGGGTAAGCAGGATAACGTTATGCTCAGGTCTAGTCTTGTGTGGCAATAAAATGAAGTCAGCTAACGACCTGAATGTACTGAATGACCAGATTTTTCCATCAAGGGATTTTTTCCTTCCCTGATGGCACGGCCATATCTGACGACGCCAGAATTCATCGGGCTCATATTGTGAAAGAGTGGATCATTGAGCATGAGACATTTTTCACAGATGTATTGGCCCCCATATAGTCCAGATCTTAACCTCATTAAGAATCTTTGGGACATGCTGGAGAAGGCTTTACGCAGCGGTCCGAGTCATCATCAAAACAAGGTCTTGGAGAAAAATTAGCACAAGCTTATCAAAAATATGCCACGGTGGTCCAATGAAATATTCAAGTGTGCAAATTTTTTGATGAAATAATGTTTAGATTAAATTGCATAAATGCACAATTTTAACGTTTATATGGAGCGTTTATGTCGAATAACATCCGGTCACACAACGTCCAACCACATCTCTGGTCCCTTAAGTTTTAAAAGGGTTTAGAAATCAGTTCAGAGGCTGGGACGGACACAACTGCTTCCCACGTACTGCGTGTGTATGGCACATCACGCATCTATTGTGTTGTAATGTTACCTCTCTGTTTCATTTTCTTTAGAAATATTACTTTGAGGTGTGTCTTAGCTCCCAAATGACTCTACTGCAATATGGTATATGGTATTTTTGAGTCCAAACTGCATCATGCCTTCTTTCATAGAACAGACCGAGTGTACAGTAAACCCGCGCGCAGCAAAGGGAGTCCTGCTCATGCCATCATTCTGTTATTAAGATTGTTTTGAATTACTTTTGCAACATTGCAGAAGCATTCATTCAATGTTCTCCCACCACCATGTAGTCAATGTTCACTGTAAAAAATAAATCGTAAATTTTACGGTAAGAAACTGGTAGCTGTGGTTGCCAGAATTTTACCGTAAAAATACGGTAACACCGTTATTGCACTTTAAAAAAATGAATCCATAAATTTTTTGACGGTAAAAAACTGGCAGCTGTGGTTGCCAGAATTGTACCGTAAAAATACGGTAGCAATGTTTTTGGTTTTACGGGATTGCATTCATTATAAGGATTTAATTGTTTATTTTTATGGTTTATAACTGTATAATTAACATGTTTATGTTGTTATAAAAACAGTTTATACCCGTCAAAATCCAGGGTTTCCATTATATCAAATACGGATCATAACCATGTTTTTTACAGCTCAGAACTGTCTAATTTAAAGATTTATGTTGTAATAATAACAGTTTATTTCCATCTTTTTTTACAGCTCAGAACTCACTCACTATCTACTGTATATAGCTTTACCCTGTATTCAGGGTTGCGGGGGGGTGGAGCCTATCCCAAGAGCACAAGGTGGGGTACACACTGGGCAGGGTTCCAATCCATCACAGGGCACACACACACAAAGGGCAATTTGGGAACACCAATTAGCCTAATCTGCAGGTATTTGGACTGTGGGAGGAAACCAGAGTACCTAGAGCAGGGGTCTCAAACTCAGTTCCTGGAGGGCCGCAGCCCTACAGAGTTTTGTTCCAACCATAATTAAAAACACCTGATCCAACTAAAGAAGTCATTAAGGCTTATTTGAAAACTACGTGGTATGTATGTTGGAGCAGGGTTGGAACAAAACTCTGTAGGGCTGCGGCCCTCCAGGAACTGAGTTTGAGACCCCTGACCTAGAGGAACTCACCAAGCGCAGGGAGAACATGAGAACACAGGGACAAACACAATGCACACAGAGACAGGAATCGGGCCTGGCCGGGAATCGAACCCAGACCCCGAGGGTGAAAGGCAACAGTGCTAGCCCCTACACTACTGTGATTGCTATGCAATTATTGAATTCGTTCAGATATTCTTTACTTGCATTTATTTATTTACTTGCATTACTGAGTAGCCCAACTCATACTATATTTTTTTAGATGTTGCAAATAAAATAAATTGTAAATAATTTTTACACCAGATGCCATTCTCAACACAACCCTCCGATTTTTATCTGAGCAGAGCAGGAATCGAACCCGGGTCTTCCACATGGTAGGCAAGAGACTTACCACTGCGCCACAAGTACTCTAAATTTTTACGTTCAAAACGTTGGAAAAAATGAACATCACCACATTGTTTGGACCACCACAAATTCCTGCTGTGATGATACATATACAAAGATATGATAAGCATTTGTTAACGGCCAAAACACAGTATTGGTGCAAACTTATTAAGGTTTTACCTATAATACAGAAAATGTGTGTGTCAAAGAAGCTACTTTTGAAGTTTATACAACATTTGCATTCATGTGACTGATCTTGCTTCCCTAAAAATTTCAAGTTGCTAACTCCAGCCATTTTGGAGATATTTTATATGTGCCCCAAAAATGGACTGTCTTGCTGGGCGGCACGGTGGTGTAGTGGTTAGCACTGTCGCCTTGGACCTCCAGGGTCCGGGTTCGATCCCTGGCC
Source organism: Clarias batrachus (assembly GCA_003987875.1). NCBI lineage: Eukaryota > Metazoa > Chordata > Actinopteri > Siluriformes > Clariidae > Clarias > Clarias batrachus. Next base: position 227,938 of record QMIH01000701.1, on the reverse strand, counting down.
AGGCTCGATTCCCGTCTCTGTGTGCATGGAGTTTGCATGTTCTCCCTGTGCTTGGTGGGTTTCCTCCGGGTACTCCGGTTTCCTCTCACAGTCCAGAGACATGTAGGTTGGCTAATTGGCGTTTCCAAATTGCTGTAGTGTGTGAATGAGTGTGTGAGTGTTTGTGTCTGTGCCCTGCGATGGACTGGCACCCTGTCCAGGACCCCCATCACCCAGAATACAGGATTAAGAGGTATAGATGAGTGAGAGTGAGTGATACTGTCTTGCTTCAAACAATAATCATTTAAAATACTAATTATTCATCTTTCTTTAGGAGCATTGATTCCAAACTTGGTGAAAGCTTCTAGAAACATATGACCTGTTAAATTGTTGCTTAAATTGTTTTTTGGACAAAATCTGTAGTGTCCGTAACCAAGTCAAATTCATGTTGCATGTTATATCTTTTCATGTGAAATCTAAGTTTCATCTGAACGACAGTTAAATTCATTGAAAGATCTGAATTTAAAAACCTACATAAAAGGGCATGAAATTGTATTTAGCAAATGTGTTTCTGTTTATCTGATAAAAAATATAAATTTGTATGCATATTTACAAATGAAGCATGGATGAAAAATAGTATTATATGATTCTATCTGAAAAATCACTTTTTCACGAAGGTGAGACACTTTTTAGAACTAATAACATGTTTTGGCCATAAACTTTTTATTACATTTCCGTGGGAGGGGCCCTGGTWCACATGCTGCAAGGCTAAATATGGCATCAAGTCACATATCTTATTTCCCAATGCACAGGAAATGATGGACATGTGCACATCCAGATAAGGTTCAAATATTATACAAGCACAGATTCTGGTGAAAACAGATAAATCAGGCCAAAATATTTCCACAGAACAGCTGGAGAGAAAAATACCAACATGGCCAATCAGGTGCAAATAAAAGCACAAAGGAGAACSTGTAAAATAGGGAATGACCCCAGAACCCCATGTAAGTTTTTAATAATGAAATAATTGGGTGGGTGCTTTTTTTTAAGTGTCATGAACATACGGAGAGTGAAAGGCTAGCATACCGCTTGGTTTCTGACGCGACAGATGTAGGATAAAAGGCTGCAGTGTTTTCCCCGCCGCAGTGGCATTGGGTCGCCCTGGCCAACAGAAGTCACTCAGGGGGGCCACAGCTTCCCCAGCAAAATCATTGGTTGATAGCCAGTCATAATCCATCACAGTGAAGGTGAGACAAGCACACCTGTGTCTGTACTGCTCCGGGCTTACATGACTGTGGAGATTTCATGAAGATAAGCGAACGCTCCTGCATATGAGGATAGTTTTCTATATATTACTACTGCCTTRTATACTACCAGTCCTACTCACAAGTAGAAGAGCTCATCGAAAACTGGGTGCAGAGTTTTGAGCTTCACTTGAGTGCGTTGACTCCTGGAGTTAGGAAAGAGGTGGTGAGGACAAAGCTCCACTATGACGAATGGATCGCTAAGACCTGAAAGAGGAAAAACAAAGATAATGATACAAACAGGATAACTGGCTTATAAAAAAGAATTAAAGCCAAACATGGGTTTTATGTAATTCCCAGGTCTATAAAACATATTCATTTACATTACAGTACACAAGTACATGTTTGAGATGTACAGGTCAGGGCAATGTCAGTGGGAAGGTCAGTCCTGGTACTTGCTCACCATTAGCATCCAGGGCAATGAGATCAGCCGCATGCAGTATCTCCACCGTGAGTCTTTGTTCAGGAGCATCATAATAACATTTAACACTAATGCGCCCAAATCGGCTATGCTTCAAGATTCGCTGAAATGAGAGATCGAAATAAAATAGCTACAGATCTTGAACAGACTATACTATTACTATTATGACTTACTAATAACTAGATTACTTCTAAATATCACAAGAAATATTTCTGTTAAAAGAAACAACACTGATTGTATTACATGAGTTAATGCAACAAAATGTTTTGCAAAAGAAGAAATAATCATAAGAGAAGGGAAGCTCTGTGTAATGACTCAGTTTCTAATCAACACCTTTTCCCACTGTATGCTGGGTGTCAAACCCCACTAGGCCTAAAGCCTACCTGCTGGGATATCTTCTCCAGAAAGTACTGCTCAATCAGCTCGAAGGAGGTGCACTTGTTCAGTCGCAGCTCTTCCTCCAGGATCTGCGAGAGTAAATGGGTTTAGTCGCTAGCATGTTAGCACTCTGTGTGACCAGATTTCAACCACTGTTTACCTTGTAGTCACCAGATTTAAGGTCCTCCAAAAGCAGCCCATCACCACTGGCATGGAAAAAATGCACCAATGTCTAAATAAAATAAATAAATAAATAAAAACAAGACAAGAGATAATTGGTTTCTCCATATAGGGTCAAAGGTTTTAGCCAAGGTTCCCTGCAAGCCTTCCCAAGCAGCTATGAAATGTCACACCACCTCTGATTAGAGTTAATTAGAATCCTTCCAGGCAGTGCATTCCCAGACCTGCACACATACTCGTAACAGCATGGGATTCCTACTATGCTAATAGACCAACTATATAGAGCACAGCATGCTCACCCACGCAACCTAGAAACTCAAGACTCTACATAGAAATCTGTCCTGCACTCCTGCCAATTCCTGTCACTTAGAATAGTACTACTAGCACATTGTCATTTTGGTGGATTCTCTTTTTAATAACTGGACAAGTGGCTGCCAGGATGACTGATGATTAACTGTTGGGATGCCATGAAACTGAGAGTGGAAACAGTGCGTATTAACGGGATAGTTCAGTTAATGGCAGATTGTTCTGGCTTTGCTTTTCCTGCTTTGCCCTGAAACACATCCATGATCTCTGGTTGATCATGCATAAATTTAATTCTGTCTAATGATGGTCTTTATCTAAAATAAATTTTGATTTGTCATGTACAGTCATGTTCAAAAGTAATGCCTTTTAAAAAAACAAATCTATACTGTACGTAGAGGTTGTTAATATTAGGCAAACACAACATCAGATGAACAACAGTATGTACTTTTTCACCATGCCATTATTTATTCAACAAAAATGAGGCCAAAAAAGAAAAACATGTGTGGGCAATACTTAGTACCCCACCATGATTCAATAGCTTGTACGTAGATCCACCTTAAGCAATAATAACTTGAAGTAATTGTTTCCTGTATGACTTTATCAGTCTCGCACATCTTTATAAAGAAATTCTGGTTAATTTTTATTTACAACATTGCTTCAGTTTATTCTGCAATTTTACACTGCATTTTTTTCTTCATTAAATCAATAATGCCAAAGTCATAAAATAAGTATTTAATAAGTATTTACACCTTTAGTTAGTTTTGGATAAAGGCCCAAGTAAAAAATATTGGCTATGGCAAGCAAAGGGTTAGTGTAAGTACATACGTAAACAGTATAGAACAGTTTCTGTACATCGTAAATGTTTATGTGTGGGGTTTGAAGTGTAGATGATGTGGGAATTTTGATAAGACCTGGCAACCCTGCTGTTCTGCAATCACTACATATCTGCCAGGTGCCAGTGTTTACCATGTGGATATGTTTGTGTGCATGTGCATCACGCCAAGACCTTCAGCAAAGTCACAGAGAGGCTTGGTCTTCAAGCTGGTGGGCTGTCTCCCAGTAGATCAATCTCTTCCTTAACAAGGGAGTGCCCTGTGTCAATGCTCCAAGAATCTAAGTTTTGATGAAAGAATACCTGATGAACAGATCTGGTAAAAAAAAAAATTCTGCCTGGCAGAGGTGAGTTGCTGAGTCAAGTCAGTATCAAAGATCATCCCCCCAAGCCAGACAATTGACAATGGATTCAGTCAAAGAACGGTCTGCTCTGAATCCATTGTCAATTGTCTGGCTTGGGGGGATGATCTTTAATACTGACTTGACTCAGCAACTCATCTCTACCAGGCAGAATTTTTTACCAGATCTGCTTCACCACCCACAGATGCACGTGTGCTGCCTCAATTTAACTACTGTAAGTCCACACCTCTGCTGCCCCACTGTGCTGTACTGCTGTTTTAGGTACTGTAGGTATTCTCGGAGAGTCTAAATCCTCTTGAGCCCACTTGAGGAGTTTCTATATAAGGCAAAACGTATTTTGGAACTTTTTACTATAGACCTGACCCTTAACCCATTGTTTAAATGGGTAATATCATAACGGTGTCTCAGAAGAAAAGGATCAGCAAGGTCACTATCAATTCTTGCAGTTTGACTTATTATGACCTCAACTAGAGGATCATATGCCCATTTGACACCACATGCCACCCAATCCAGAGAGTGATCTGTCCATGGCTGACTGTCTCTCCCCACTCATAGGCATACTTATTTTCAAAGAAAAAATCATTTACGGTCATAAAGTGAGGTCTTGAGCCATAAGAGTGTCAGAGGGTCAACAACAGAGCTGAATTCTGAACGCTTACAGCATGGTCATGAGGAGCCACTTTCCCGATGTAGTTGCCCTTAATTGCCAGGCAGTGATTCTTTGAAAGTGGTGGGGGGTCTCACCTCTTAGACTGACTCACAAGTCAGTGACATTCATGAAATTGCAAGGCCCTTTGGTGCATTGCTTCCTATGATTCCTCTGACATGCTCTGAAAAAGACTATGGGCTTTTAGAGGACACTAGAGCCTTCCTTTGGCTTTTGGTAACATATAGATGTGATCAATCTACTTTGCACTGTTTGTTTTGCCCACACTCTCCACTACAGACATTTAAGGCGGACATTACAGGTTCTCTTGCAGGGTGCCAGTAGTGTGAACTGCTGCAGCCACACCTAACACCATTGGTGGAGAGCTTTCCCATCTACAAGGCAATCTACCCTTCTGTCCAAGGCAAAACTATAATCGACCCAATAATGAAGAAACTGACCTCTACCTGCTCCAGTACTTGCTGGATTGTYACCAAACAATAATTAGTGAGTCCTTAGTGGTTCTGGCCAGTCCCYTTGACACCTTCATGTAAGAGTGTGATCCAGAGTTTCACATCTGGACATGCATAATCTTCTCCCATCATCTGAAGCTAAGCTCTAGCACTGAGAGAATGGCTTAGCACAGAGAATGACTGAGGAAGGATATCATCAGCAACACAAGGCAAATGGGAAACAGATAAAAAAAAATGAAGGGGCACAGGCACACTCCTATCCTGTGAACCAGGGAAAGACACTATAAAGAATATTAACAATCAAGCTACCTATCTCAAACTCCATGAAGTACGAACTAACAGGATAAGCTAGCAACCAGAGCAATCATGCTAGCAATTCACAGTCAAGTCCTCTTACACAATGCATGAAAAATATATACACTTGCTGTAGTGGTGGAGGAAGACAGAAACAAACCTCTAGATGTGTTGCTTGAGAAGACAAAAAAAAAAAAAACTCTGACTGAAATCACCTGATTGCTCTAAACWCTACATGTGGTCTATCAATGGGCTTTGTTAAGTCGAGAAAAGGAGCAGAAGTGACAGCTCATAAGATATTTATATCAAATACTGTGTCACTATCACTGACGGCTTGCATAATGTGTTAGCAGGGTGCATGTGACTGCAAGATCATATTCTGGGGTGAAATGGAAACAAAGCAGCAACAGCAATGTGTCAATTTGGTTCACCTCTTAAACCAGTAGAAAAACATGCCACTTTATTAAAACTCCGCACTAACCTCTACAGTGTACTGGAACCGTGTGTAGAACTCAACCTGGACACCTCTGTTTTCTGCCACCGAGTCCAGGATCATCCTCAGCAGGAGCTCCCAGAGACTCCAGAGAACTCTTTGAAGGAGGCAAAAAACCCACATTTGTCACAGAAAGCATGTATGCAAACAACAYTGAAATAGTGACATTGAAATTACTCGCAGCATTCACTAATAGATTAAACACAACTCATCAGTGTTATTTCCATGCCAAGGTATTAATGTATTACAAGCTTATCRTTGTGGTTCCTTCAGGTATGAAAGAGGTAATTACCTTGCCAGGTTCTCCTTCACCAATGAATCACTGAGAATAACTAAGGTGGAATCGAGGAATTTCATCAATGGGGACACAGCCTGGAAGAGTTTACAGTGAAGAGATCACAGATGTGTACGCTTATGTACTGTAACTTGGGCATTGTTCAGACTGCAGGCWATTTAATAATTAATTAAAAGGTGCAGCTTTTACATASTATCATTAGACATAGTCATATACATTAGACATATACACTACTCACAGTAAGTTAGGGACGTTGTGAGAGACTCAGTGGATGTCATACATACAGTGTTTGTTTCACTTCAGACATTTTTGGGGTAAGGAGGCAATTGTATGATGGACACACCTCATTTTGTGTTTTCCATGTAATGGTCTCATTRTGTTCAGGTGTATCTTATATTGAGGCCAATACCAAAAGACARCCCTTTTYAATGTGGCATCAATTTCAGCATTCTGTGGGTATAAAAAGCTGGTATTGTCAGTAAGTCATTMCAGGTTCATCATTCAAACAGCCATGAACACACRACGTCACTTAACGGGCGAGCAGCGCCACCTGGCCATGGCGAACCTTCGGGTCGGTGGCAGGCAGTCAGATGTTGCTCGTGAACTTGGTGTGTCTCAAAGTGTCATGAGCAGATTTGCATCAAGACACAGAACTACTGGCAGAGTTCATGACTGACCCAGGAATGGAGCCCCACGAGTGACAGACCGCAACGATGATCAGTTCCTAAGGACCTATGCACTCAGGCATCGTTATGCAACTACCACACAGCTGCAGGCCCGTTTACCAGATGTGAGGGGTACTAGGGTTTCCAGACAAAACATTCGCAACCGACTCAACCACTTTGGCTTGAATGCCAGACGACCGTTGCAGGTGACTCCACCGACACCAAGACACCGCCGTGAACGTTTGCAGTGGACCCAAGACTATGTGACCTGGACAATGCAGCAGTGGTCTACAGTAGTCCTGTTCACTGATGAGTGTCGGGTCATCGTTGCTGGAGAAGGCGAGGTGAGCAATACGCTGAAGTCATCATGGTCCCCAGGGTTTGCTTTGGTGGAGGAGGTGCAGCAGTCTGGGCAGTCATCACCAGTCAGCGCAAAGCAGATTTGGTTATTGTAGATGGCTCAGTCACTGCACGTTCTTACCTCAGAGACATCATAGAACCCATCATCATCCTCCAATCCCAATTAATTTTTTTGTTATTTGGGGCTATCCTTGTTATTGTCTAAAAAAAAACTAATGAAAATGGTGTTTCTTCTCATACATTATTAGTAATATCAAAGGGAACTTTTACTTACAGTATTTCATTAAAATTCAGAGCAAATAGGAAAAGCACTCATGTAAATAACAATATCCCTAACTTATTGTGAGTAGTGTACATAGTATAATTAGAAATGAATTACAAAATGACAAATTGAAAGCGTAAAGCATTACACTTTCTTTCCAGTGTAAAATTMCCCAATTAAAAAATACAATTTTACTTTAGACTTTTAATGAAAGTTCCATTCATCTTTGTCAATCTGATTTGAATCGGATTTCAAACCATCTTTGGATGTGGCTCAAATCAGATTTGCAAAAGTCAGATGCAATATATTTTAACTGTGAAAGCAGTCTGATTCCAATCTCACATGCTAATAATTGGATTTGGGCTGGCAGTCTGAACAAGATCTTAGACTATATTTACATGCTATCAGTCAGAAAAGAAATRACTCACGTCATCATTATTTATGGTGTCTGGAGAGAGGCTGATGTGCTGAATGTATCTCCTAAGCTCAGGAAGCATCTGCCATATTAACGCAAAAAGGAGAATGTCATTAAGAGCTGGCAAATTTCAAACCTCTTACACCCGGGTGATGCTAAGGGTAGGCTWTGGGGACTGAAACTTTTTGTAATCACAGATTTGCTACTCACTGGAACACTTCAGTCATCATGCATTCACACTGGCACAGATTTTTTTTTTCATGTCACTCTTAGGGTGGGTGTTTCTGTCTTGAGTTACTGCCTGTTGCCATGGCATCATGTTTAGGGCCAGGCTAGTGCAATACAAGGACATGAACTATATAATTATTTACAAAATATATTCAGAACCACCAACTGTGACAAAGAATCATCTGTCTTCCTGCTAAAAAAGGAGAAAAAAAAAATCTAGATGGAAATGCTTTTGTAGAAATTGCATCAGTATAGTGCATTATTGTCAACTAGTGTCAGAATTAACTGGAAATGTTTGYTGTTTGTGCCTGTGGGTGTCTGTTTGCAGCCAATGCACCATGCTGTTGTATTTTAGGAACATCCAACACTTTACATCCTTGGCACCACYATCCCTCACAACCACTGGTAGTCCATTAGCTTTTTTAGTCTTATTATTTCTTGTAGGCTTTGGCTACACTGCCTACATTGAATTGAATAATGTTTTTTTTTTTTTTGGAACATTTTTGTTACCCTGTCCAAGTAGTTATTAAGACAAATGGAAAAACAACTGAAGGACCAGAAAGAAAGAAATGTCATAAAATAAGAGAGTGAAAAAGGTGAGTGATCAACCCCTCAAACAACCAGAAACTCATTAAACAAGCCACGAGATGGGATGGGATTTGTGGACAAGCACAAGCCTTTTTAATCATTTTGCTTAGGAACTTTTTGTCTTACTTCTTTTTTCTCACTCACTCATATAGTGAGTGAGATGAGATATACTCATCTTCTATATCGCTTTATACTTTATACTGGGTCGGGGAGGCCTGGAGCCTTACCCAGGAGACTTAGGGC
>QMIH01000701.1:174208-185499 GCA_003987875.1 Clarias batrachus | reverse complement strand
GTGTGTGCGTGTGTGTGCGTGTGTGTGTGTGTGTGTTTGCGTGTGTGTGCGTGTGTGTGCGTGATATTCAAAACACCAGTTAATTTGAAATGTGCAATAGCGAAGTGTCAAAACTGAGTCACTTCCAGAGCAAGAATACTGTAAAGGCCCAGTGGGCGTCTGTGAGGTCTGTGGCTCACTGACAGTCATTCATCCAGCCATCTGTTTTGATAGGTGGGAGAAAGTAAATACATCCAATACACAAACCATGCCTGTCGATGACAGTGTTTTGTGTTTCAGAGGTACTGGGGGATTAGGCTCTCAGGTAAATCGCGTGTGACGCGTGTGACGCGTGTGGTGCAGACTCACCCGAAGGCGGCCCTGTCGGATTTGTGTGGGAGCGTGAGCGGGCTAGCGGCGGCGGCGGCGGCGGCAGCGGCAGGCGGAGGCTCCCTCCTGCTCCTCAGGGACTGGCTCCTCTGCACCTGCCTCAGCACACTGCTCTTTAACTCCAGCAGCGTCGACATTGCTCATTCACCACCTGTAACAAGGAGTCAAACGAACAGTATCTCTTTCCCCTCATTCTGGTTTCATTTCTTTTCTCAGAATTGTATGAAAACAAAAGCAATTAACCCAGTGTCCACCTTGCTGACCAACCTTTGGCTGCACACACAGAGAGGATAATGAATAATTACTGTAATCACAGCCTGCATCCGGTTCTGCGTGCATTCTGTGCAGAGCTCGAAGAGATCCTGCGTGGTGTTAATTGACGTGCGTTTGCCAGGCACATTTGTCTGTGCCACAGCGAGTGATCAGTGGTGTAAGATCAAAAGGCAGCAATTACACATCACCTCCATTACGCTTGCAGATTTTCTGACTAACCATTTCCAAATGCGATTGAGAGCTGGAGTTCCGTGCACCTCTTGCCACTCATGTGTATCTGTCTTCATGCACTCTTGGAAAACTGTACATTTCTGTATCTGCTCTACTAGAACACATCATGTGCACTTATGAATATAAGATGAATGCCACATATTATACTCCTTTTTTAAAAAGGTTAACATAAGTTCTCCAAAATGTGTATGTTAATGTTCCAACTCAGATCCTACATTCTGGCATGCTTGATCTTCATTCTCCTTCATTCCATTTACAAAAGTGCTGTTGCAATGTGCATGTAGTCAATTGCTACTGAACACCCCTTTGAGAAAGTCCACATTCCCAGCCAAGCAGAACATACGCAACATGAATGTCCATGTTTGGAATCACATCAAGGAAGGATCGGAATCACTAGGGGTGAGCCGATACGATATTATACTGAAACTTAGGTGCCGATTTAAATTTGATTGTGCATCATGTTTTTAGAAATATCCCAATTCAATATTTTTTTTTCCAGATGTTTACAATCCCTAAACAAACTTAGCAAATAATTTGCTCCTACTACACACAATATTGTGCTGTATGTCTAATTTAGAGCTCCTCTAAACCACCTGCAGGATTATAAGGGAACTGCAACATTTTACCACCTCAAATGTTGCAGTTTTGCAAACATATATACTGTGTGGGGGAACGTTACTTTTTAAAGTAACTAATTACATTACAAAATTATTGTCTTCAAAAAGTCATTACTGCGTTACTTTCTGATAAAAGTAACTAGTTCGAGTACTTTTCCATTGCAGAAAATGAAAACTCCTTTGTGATTCCTCATGCATGTTGTTTTAGTCAAGACCTTTATAATTATTTTACCATCATCACCCATAATCTGATAACTACTAACAGCAGGAATAACAGAGGGGGGTCGGGTTATCGGGCGGGGCTTGTAGGACGACTTTCTCACACACACACACACACACACACACACTAATGGAATCACTGCTGTCTGGCTCACTGATTACATAAATTGTCTGAATAATAGATTAATTTTTTGAAAATATAACTAAATAACTGAGTACTTAAATGACGAACCTGATGCATTAGATTAATCGTTACATCAAAAAAGTAATCCAAGTACTCGAATGTGTTACTTTGTAACGTGTTACACACAACTGCATATATAAATAAAAACTATATATAAATCGATTCTGTCACAAAAGAATCATGACATATAACTGAATCGATTTCCCCATCTCTAATATTAAGCATTTCCCACAAACATTTGTAATTAACAGACTATGGGGAAAATATCCATTTCATATACATTGTAAAGAGTCAATGACAATGACATCTTGAATAGAGACATAAAAGTTAAAACAAAGGCTAAAGAAGCCTAGGTTAGTCTCTGYTAACCGCTAATGGCTAACCTAGCCCTTCTTAWGAGCTAAAAATAGGTTAGCCTTTAGCAATTAGCCACTACCTGCTAACCCTGCATTATTTCCTGTAGCTTTTAAAAATGGTACGCACAGAACAGCAGAACTGCTCAGAGCCGAGCATCAAGCCATGGGTGGGATCATCTTATATGAGGTCACCATTGGGGAAAATCTGATTTGCTTGTTTAACCCACAACCAATGCAAAAAGAGAAAGCTGGAAAAAAAAAAACAACAGGGGATTTTATTTCATGATATTTCTTTTGTCAAAAAAAATACCAAAAAGTACATTTTGCACAATAGGTGCCTTTTAAGGTATATAAGTTTATATCTTATAAACCACTGACTTATTCTTATTAGGTTTTTAGAATGCACACAGATAACAGTGTGACCCCACACTAGATGTACAAAAGATGTACCCTTGATAGTACCATTGCAGGAACAGTTTATCACTTTCTCTTTTTTTTTTTTTGTTATTGTTTTGTTGTTGTTGTTTTTGTATTCATATTCCTTCACCTACAGCTTGTGAGCCCTGTGAAGAGCAATGTCTCCTCCAGTCTGTGGCAGCGTAAGGCAACAGAGAAGAAAGAAGCAAAAAAAAAAAAGAGCAATGAAACAAATGCTTCAGAGAGAAGAGGGAGATGACAATTATGACACGAAGGGTTTTGATGAAGCAAGACATCTTTAACAGACACACAAACACCTCTTTCAGAAAACTGACAGTAAATGTTCTTCTGTTAAACGTCTAAAGGTTATGGGGAGGAGCTCTGAAGCCTACTCACACTTCATCATCTACATGAAGACTGCGTAAAAGGAAAGAAAAAAAAAAAACACAAAAGACTACACTCACTCTGAGGGCATTTCAGCTTGTGGCTTTATAGTCATGAAATTGAGGGGAGAAAAAGCAGTTGATTCACTCTTTTACACAAAAGAAAAAATATATATTTTATATATATATATATAATAGATACAATAATCAGATCATTTTGACTTAAGCAGGATTGTGTGTGTTAGAGCAGCATGAATCTGCAGCTGACAAAAACATGCTGCAGTTAATGTGATTTTCTTCAATAATTTCAATTCGAGCAATAATCTGGTCAATTTCATTTACATTGACCCTAACATTCCACTAATGATGGGAATAATCATCCAATTGGAATTAAACTGCATCATGTAAGCACCTCAATCAGAACAGTCTGGCCTGATCAAAGTGAGTGTGAGCAAATCTGAATGAGAGTTTACGTCCATTCAGTAGGTACATATAAGCCATGTAAACACGTCCAATCGATTCTCTCTTGTCGGGATATGAGGTAATATCAAAAAGGTTTCTAAACTAGTTTTGTAATACGCCAACAAATGGCAGCGCAAGGCTGCACTTACAGTCACAGGGATCTTAATAAGTCAGTGTGCCAAAAGAGATCAACCTGTGTACATCAGGAGCTGTGCCACAGAGGCATGTGACACGATTCACATTCAATGAGGTGTTCAGTGGCATTCGTTTTTCAAAAGTGGAAGAACATTACTGGAAGACGACGAGACATCAGAAAGACCTTCAACGACCTCAACCCCCTTTGCTGCCATTGTAGGTGTGTCATATAGAACAGTTCAGGCGATCTTCATGTGTGATTTGAAAATGCACCATGTTGTTTCTAAGCTCATCCCCAGGCTGCTGACCCAGGAGCAGAAGGAACATTGCGTCAAAGTCTGCCAAAAACTCTGTCAATGTGCCGTGGATGATCCGTCCTTCATGTCTAGGTGATGTCATTACCGGAAACTTGGGTGTATGGGTATGATCSTAAGATGCAGCAACACAGTGGATGAGCCCATCATCTCCAAAACCGATAAAGGAGAGGCAGGTCCGCAGCCTGACCAAGAGCATGTGCATTGTCTTTTTCTACATTCATGGTCTTGTGCATTGAGCATTCGTCCCCAGGGACCATCAATAGCAAATTCTGCTGCCAGGTTTAAAGTTTTAAGGCATCTGAGGGAGGATGTGTTGTGAAAGTGACCGGGTCTGTGACACACACCTTGAAACTTTTTGATACCCCTTTGTACATATATTATTTCTGTGCATGCTCATCGCCCCATTCCAGGAAGGAAATTTAGCTTCCATTCTTGAACAGTGAACTCCATCAGAACACCTCTCTCCCACTGATCTTTACTTTAGACTTTCATCCATAGGGTCTCTGGCTGAGGAAGAAGCTCTGATTGGCTTTGACTTGTAGTAAAGCATCTAACCAGTCATACTGTAGATGAGACTGAATTCTTGTTACTAATAATAACACAGAAGATGGGATTTGTCTACAAAAGATAGGAAGCATAGCTTTACCTTAAAGCTGAACAAAGAAAGAACATTAACGTGTAAGTTGAAATATTTAATCAGGATGATTTCAAGAGGATTGAAGATATTGTCCATGGAAGCATACAGTAGCTAATGTCATTTTAAAACAAAAACTTTTTTCAGTCAATTCAACATCAAGGTTTTGTACAAGTTTGACATGATCATGCCCAACCAGAAGTTGTATTTGTTCATAAAGAGGTCTAATTTGTTTATAATTTGTTATAGACAAGCAGACAAGCACTATTCCAGGGGTTTGTTTTAACCTTCTGATTAGTTTTATGTTTTTTGGAAGCCATGAAAGACTGCCTCAGACAAGTTTTTCCTCCAGAGCACTTGGACATTCAAGCAAATGTAAAGCTCCAAGCCGTGATGCAATTAACTCAGCAAGATGAAGTCCAAAGGCGACAGCACTCCACACCACCACCATAATAGAACGCGACGTGCATTAAGAAAGGTCAGGTTCTTTGCGTGAGCTGCCTGTTTTTTTTTTTCCTCACACCTAATAGCTCTTAAAAGAAAAAGAGTGGAGAGAGAGAGAGAGAGAGCATCTACTGTTACCGGTGGCAAGGAACTGCAAGCAAACTGGTTTCAATTAGGCMCTGCCCAGTCTAAACTGGATGTCATTCTGTCTCAGGCATATTAGCCCCCATCAAAAATCACACACAGCACCAACTGCCAGGGGAGCACTGGCATAAAGCAAAAGCACAAACAGCCTTTGCATGTGCACTCCCGGCCCATGTGGACGACAGTGTTGTTTAACAGAGTATCTTCTATGAGAGACAGCCAGGCAGCCCCAGCTTCATCTGCTAGGGATGGAGGGGTCTCTATGGTAACGGCTGAACAAGGCACAGGTACACAGGAATCCACAAAGAACAGACTTTGTCGTGCTGTTATATCAGTATTTCCAAGCTAGGTAAGCTGAAAAGAAAAGAAAAAATAATGAAACAGTGAATCCTGACTGGAATTTTGTCTTTTTGAAGCCTGAATGAATTTCTGAAACATCTCTTTTATCAATAATGTCAGCAAGGCTGGTTTTTCCCACTTTATATTCAAATCTTCTTTCACACTACTTAAACTGATACATGGTATGGATTGGCAGGAAAGAGGCAGTTATTTAATTGTAAAACCCTCCACCACCAGCAGCAGCAGCAGCAGCACCCCGTGCCATGTTGATCAGTCATAGAGATTAACCTACTGGTCTCTGTCAAATAAAATCAGCCAAGGTTCCTGCATAATCCCCCTCATTGGGCTGACAAGCTAGAGTCTGTAGCAGATTTTTTTTTTTTTGGTCTTGTGTGTTTACAGTCTGAAGTGAATTTTCCCTGGCATTATAGAAAGCACCTAAAGTAGTAAACAGTTCACACATGAAGTCTTCTGGAATCGCTGTTTGTCTGTGAAGGTACAAAAGACACGATGGACGTGCTGCCCAGATCCTGTGCATTAATTAAATTGCACATATTGTAAACACCTTTAAGGTAGATATATCCGCGCTTCTTTCAAATTTCAGTTGTGCAGTTCTCTTCAACCTCATTCAACTGGCAAATATTGTTACCAATAAATGGCAGTGGTTGTTATGAATTTTCATCTCTCCATCTTAGGGCCATCAGGATAAACAGGAAGGCTGAAGTCAAGCCGACCATGCTTCCAGAATTAGGAAAACTACCCAAATGTCACATAGCCTTTTTTAAAATTCTGAGCCACTGAACAGTGGCAAAAAAAAAAAGGTCAGCAGTGAGGTGATGATTCAGCACAAGCCATAACCAAGTGGTACGTGCAAACATTTAACCTTCAAGCCACTCACCAGGTAACCTAATCAATCTAATCTAGTCTTCAAAACCCAACACCTTAATCAGACCACACGAACGCTCTTACGAGTGCTCAAAGGACACTTTTGTCTTGGTAAAGGAGCAGGCAGTGTGCTTTTGCTCCCCTGATGACACCATTGTTTGCATGAATGAGTCAGTACCAGCATCTCTTCTGAAACCTGAGTGGCACTTAATAAACATCCCCATCAACACGCAATTCTCAGATTACAAGGAAAAGGTTAATGATAGACGTGATTGTSTGTCTGTCTCATTCGTACAAATATGTATGAATAAATGCCAAAGATGAAGCCATATTTACATGATCTAATACAAGTTTATGATCTCTATACAGTAGATTGATATCAAATCAAGACCTGGAAGATTATCATTGATTGCCACAATATATATTATATATATATATGAAGACCACAATATACATCATGAATTTTCAGTGGAAATGAGGGGTGGTGTAAACATTTGATAACCCATTCAGTAGGTAATTAAAGCTTTTATATGCCTAGAGAATTAGCAATGTGCTAAAACATGATCAATCGTTTCTGTCCTAAATGTGTTCCTCTGCCCACATCGGGTAAAATTAGGTGACGTGATGTTCCTGATTGGTKAACTGTGTTATGGTGGACAGAACCACTCAGCACACCGGCTGAAAAGATACATTGTGATTGAATGTTTTGTGCTTGTGAACCCACAACTTAAAGGATCAGTGTCTATGTAAACAGTTACACTGGAATCACTAATTGGAGAGGTTTCAAATGTGTTATTCATGTAAACGCAGCTATTGTCTCTGAGACGCTGTCTCAGGCATGCAGCGTAGGCAATGGAAACCACAGCACTTATCATTAAGATCAATAAGCAGATAAAGACTATAATCCCCAGGGCTTTGGCAAAAGTTCTGAAAGAGCTTTCGGGATTCGGTGCTCTGTTAATTCCTTTCTGGTCAGTTCCTAAGAGACTATCTTTAACCACAATCAAGCCTAACATCAGCCATGATACCACTCAGACTTTACAATGGAGATCGATCTACAAGGCAAGAACTGTCAGTCCAAGCATGAGAGAAGGGAAATTAAGAATACTAGCTGTTAAGATTTACTGCCATTACAGTCGCGAGGAAGAAAATGCCGAAGGGCAGCTTGACACGCCTTTGTGGTGTAACAAATTAGAATGGCATTTAATGCTCGTCTTTTTAAGAGCATGGTGTAATTGATTTTGATAGAAATGGACAGCTAGTGGAACTTGCATTTTCAGTGCTCCTGCAGCTGTGGTGAGAGGGTAAATTACAGCTTTTGCAAGAGACTCAGCCCCATGGCGAGGGGCGATTGGTAATGTTTACGTCTGCTGAGTGAGATTTACTCATTCATAGTGTCAACAAAATAATAAATTATGTAATGAACTATGTAATGTTACAAAGAGAATTGTGACTTGAAAGTTGCTTGCGGAATAGAATATTGATATGGATGTGTTTTGGCTTTAATGTTTTGGCCTTAAATGGCTTTTTTCTTGATGTACAACAATGATTTTACTAAAACATCTCTATTTATATTCATTTTTCGTACTGTTCACCTAGGCTTTAATAGTACCACTTATGTATATTTTTTTATATATTACTATTTTATGCTTAGGTGAATCTACCTCTACTTTTTATTCTTGTTATATCTTTTATCTTATTCTAAGGTCACGGGCAGTCGCCTAAGCATTTCACTACATATCGTACTGTGTATGAATGTGTGTGTGACAAATAAAATTTGAATTTGAATTTGAATTTGATTTGATAAAACATACCTAGGATTGGGTATCAGTTACTGCTTCGTTGTATTATTGTATTACTTTCTAGTCATTTTTGAACACTCAGATTGGTCTCCTGTCTGCTTGATGAACAAAAAGCATTGTTTTCTATTTTCCATTTTTGCATTGCTAAGTTGCTACGTTATTTGTATTTGTATGGCTCAGCCTTTCAATTAATGTTCAGGACTGTCTGAGTGTTTAAGTCTAGGCAGAAAACCTATTTATTTAGCCAAGCATTTTGGTAAATAGATTTGCTTTAGGTAAAGGAGCAGATCTGGGGGACTCATGGATGTAGAGTATTCTGGTGAACTGGTATGTTTAGATGCTGTCTTCCCCACTCTCATTGATCACTCAGGTTTGTTGACAGTGAAGTGATTGTTCGCTTTACATCCCCCTCATGTCTGTGTTTCCTTCTGGCTCTCCCTTTTAGTCATGCTGTCATAGTTAGTCCTGCTGGAGTCATTGCTTGCATTCTGCACTAAATATGTTTTTTATCTTATACACTGTGACCGTCAAAATCCCGGTTCTGTCTCTCTTTCTGTCTAGCTACACATGGCACTTCTGAGCTGCCAGTGATCCTAACCCTTTCTGCCAAATCAACTATTTGGTACAAGCCTAACAAAAGAGAACAAGCTGGCGAGTTCAGGAACATAAAAAAAAAAAAACTGGTAGACCGCAGGAAAAGAACTGTGATGGCGGACAAGTATTATTTTGCTGGTGAAGGGAAAACTCCTTTAAAACGGTCAAGGAGTTCACTAACCCGAGTGAAGTGGGTTTATGAGACTAGACTAGAGATTGATAAAAGTTTGTAGAGTTCTAAGAATGCTTTCACAGATAAGAAAATATGTACCTTGAGATCCCCTTTACCATTTTGGACCATTTTCAGAGTAATTTATGTAAAACAAATTAAGCATGTGATCTTTAAYGAAATAATCACAGATGTTGGTCTATGCATGTCTATACGTTCTTTAGATAATCACTAATGAAAAAGCAAACCTCAAAAAGAAAAGTGTCATGGTAATTTATCTTCTCAAATATATTATATTCTGTCCTCAACAAGACACAGAGAGAATGCTGAGTGAATCAAACAGTGCCTTTAGGTAAAAGCATGACTCTGTTGAGGTATTTCGACAATTTTCTCGGCAAAGAAAACAATGTCAGAGCTGGGTTTAAGGGAGTCTGCCCAGCTTTCACTTCCCAGTACAGCCATACACAGTCTGAAGCATTTCCAACTGTCACCCACTCGCAGCCGGGTGGCCATGGTTCACCTCACCACTAAACATTCACCCACATATCACCGATGCCACTGTGTGGTTTGATGTAATTCTCCACTCAAACAGTGTTTTGAGGAAAAACTGGCTCTTGAACATTCATCCATGGAGACTTAAAGAAAGAAAAAGTCTTGACTTCAGTTGATGCTTATCACGAATCTTACCAACACRACAACATTTTCTCTAAATTATTTGTTGAACCTGTCAGCTTTAGAGGCTCCAAAGATTCCTGTACCATTTTTTAAATAATATTGACTCATAAAACAACAAACAAACAATTTCTCCGCATGAATGAAATTAAACACACACACACACACATCTATATATATATATATATATACTATTTACATCTGTTTAGCACAAAATGCAGAAAATGTGCTAAAATTATAAACCTAAATATCACATATAAAAAAGCTCATAGCACATTCTATCACACCTACAGTAAGCTGTGATGAACTAGCATGACAGGTTACAGACACAGACGTAGCCTGAATCTTATGCAGGGTTAGCACAGGTAGGAATATGGTTGGCTTGGCAACAAACACTCCTGCACCTTCTCTAATACCCCTTTTCAGCTCACAGTCAGTTATCTAAGTGAATGTGCATTTRAACTGTGCTGTTTTTACTAACACACAGTTTTAAGGATATTGCTTATCAAATGTCTAAAAGTCTAAATGATCATTTGAGGGTCTTTTTTTATCTGGTGGTCTATAAGGTAAATTGTGTTAGCTCATAATTTTAGCCAGGTTCATAATTAGCCCCCCCTCCCCTCCCCCTTCCATAGGGCCAGACTTTCTGAAATTTTTAATTTAGTCGTTAGTCTCCAGGCTTCCTGAAGGATTTTTCTGATTTTAATTTTCAGTCCAGACCCTGCACCTGAGCAGGAATGTTTTTTGTTTGTTGAGCCACATTGGCCTATGAATATAAAAGCTGTTCCTAAGCTGTGCATTTTTTCCCGAACCCCAAAATTTAATATTTTTGTTGAAGCCTTTTTTTAGACAGAATAATAGTACTAAACTTCAGAATTCATGGGGTCATGAATGCTCTATTTTCATTAACACCCCCCCCCCCCAAAAAAAAAAGCATACTGTTGATTTTTACCTCAGTACATAATTCTAACTGAAGTCAAACTTTTCCTAGCAGCTTGCTGTCGACACAGTTTAGAACATGTGCAACCCAGAGAATTAAACCTGACCTTTGGGCTATATTTGAACTCGCTTAACATGCCCTCAGCCTCACTGTTTGTTATGTGTGACAACACATCACATGTTCATGCATCTGATTCGTATGATCTGAATGTGAAAATGACTTATATAATGCCTGTGATTGTGTGTCCCMAAAGTCTCCATACATATGGGAAATGAACATAATTAAGCAGATACAGGACATGCAGAACACCAGATGTGTGAACGCGAGTTCATCATGAGTGAGAGAAATAACTCTTTGTGTGTTTACAAAGAAATGGCTTCATAGTGTAGTTTCTGTAAACAGGTAGATTAAATTATGTGAAAATTTTGTTTTCGTATGGAGATATTGTGTATATTAATATAAATGCGCTTGTGTTTCTTTTATATCCATCACCTTAATTTGTTCAAGCTAATAATCTAATAATCTGTCTCGTTTTGTGCTGAAAGCTCTTTTGGTTGCATCACTTGGAAGGGGAATTATTGCTCTCAACCACTTTATACAACCTTATATTAAGAATGGAAAAGAAACTATAGAGGTTCTGAAAATCAATAAATAAATTTCAAGTAAATTGAATTTTATAATAATAATAATAATAATAATAATAAT
>QMIH01000701.1:146796-165222 GCA_003987875.1 Clarias batrachus | reverse complement strand
ATTATAAAAACTTAAACAGCAACTTTTCCAATTTCAAATATTTTTGTAATTCTCAAAACTTTTGGCCACGACTGTAGACGTGTTGGGAGTGTGTTTATTGAAAATGTAACATTTTATTTTATTTCTGATCAAAAAAACAAAATGAACTAAATGACACAAAAAAAGATTTGTTCATTTTAATGAACGAGATTCAAAGAACCACAGGGTCACTAAAATGATTCAAACCTCCCATCACTACCGGGCCCTTGCACTCGAACTTCTAAATAGGCATAAGGCATATACACCAAACAACCATAGCATTAACACCACATACTGCATCATCAACAGAGATTATCAATCATATACCAGTAAACTGGTTACAGGCACTCAAGACCCATCCATACCTGTGGGAAGCAAATAACAGTCTTTCCGACCTGATCCCATAAAAAATCCAATGCCGCACATATTGCTGAGAAGGTCAATGTTGGCCATGWTCGAAAGGCACCAGAACACCCAGTGCACCACACAGCACTGGACATAGCAGGCAAAGAACTACTGACATGACCACTAAAATCTCCAGATTACAATCCAAACGAGCACCCATGGGATGTGCCAGACAAATAAATCCAAAATCCTTGAAGGCCTGACCTCACAACCAACAGCACCCAAAGGATCTGCCGCCAACATCCTGGTGCCGGACACCACAGCACACTACCAGGGGTCTTGTGGGTCATGCATCAAGGGGCATATGTATTATATAGTATACATAGTTGTAATACATTATTCTATGTGTTTGTTTTTTTTGTATAAAAAACATAATTTAAAAAATCATCTGATTGTAGCATACCTTATAATTAAATAAATACAACCAAAAGGATTTGGGGTTGTTTTTGCAGCCACTGTACGTCAGCACCTTGGAGTCTTTGAGGCAACCATGAACTCTTCTGTATTCCAGAGTATTCTGGAGGCAAATGTGAGGCCATCTKTCAGACAGTTAGAGMTCGGGCAAAACTGGATCATGCACGACATTGACCCAAAGCGCACCAAATGTAATCTAAATCTAAATAAAAAAATAAAAGGTTTTGGAATTGGCTTAGACAAAGTCCAGACCTCAACCCAAYTGAAATACTGTGGTGGGATCTTAGCAGTTCAACTGAACAACTGAAGCAATGTTGCAAAGTTATATTATTATTAATTATTATTTTTATTCAAGTTATTATATTATTATAAAACATTGCAAAATTGCTCCATTCGACTAGTGTGAGACAGAAAGTTGTACATAAAATGATTCATTCAAAACTATTTACAAGCTGTTGAATCATGGGGTTAATAATGGTTGACATTAATTTACCTTTATTTTTGTTAAATAAATAATGGTGGAGTGAAAAAGTTTATATATTGTTGTTTGTCTTAAGTTTTAAGTTCTAGAAGTTATTTGGAAAAGTTTTTCCTCAGTTTGATTGATTTACTTGTGTTAGTGTGGACTAAGCCTGAGCAACAAAGTTGAAGACAAACTCACTGATTCTGTTTTCCATGAAAATTGTCACTTAAAGGAAGACGGCATGAAGACTACTTTTAATTAAATAAAACTGAAAGTTACACCGGGAAAAAATATCAGCTTAGCTGTTAATAATATGAGTCAAATTCAGCAAGTGTTTTCTTTTTATAAGATTACAATAAACCAAATGTTTCATCGTATTTCTTGGCTTTCAATAGACTAGCAGGTTTGGTTGGAATGAAAGCCTGCAGCCATCCTGGCCCTTTCTGGATCTAGTTTAAAACACCCTGTTGTATGCTGTAGCATTTACCTAGTTTCCCCTTCACTGGAACGAAGAGATCCAAACCTTTTCGAGCATGACTATGTCTCCATACATAAAGCGAGCTCCATGAAGACATGGTGTGTTAAYAGAAAAATCCTGACTGGTCACTAAACCAACTTAACAACCTTGGGACAAACTGGAACTGGGACCTGATCTCACTATTACTCTTGCAGCTGAATGAAGCAATAAAGCTTTTATTGGATGGTGAAAACTTGAATCTTACCTGGTTGATGCGGGGAAAACCCTAGAACTGGTGGTAAATGCTTCA
This sequence comes from Clarias batrachus, assembly GCA_003987875.1. Taxonomy (NCBI): domain Eukaryota; kingdom Metazoa; phylum Chordata; class Actinopteri; order Siluriformes; family Clariidae; genus Clarias; species Clarias batrachus. The sequence continues at coordinate 163,155 of QMIH01000701.1, read as the reverse complement.
ATCACTGCATTTTTTCCCCCTTTTTATCGAGTATTAAAAAAGTTTGTTGAGTTTTAATCACAAAAAATATTACATATTGAAAAAAACAGCAGTTTGGCAATGTATAAACATTTTTATTTACTCTAAACACTTACAAGAACAAAAACACCAAGACAGATAACTGTATATCCTTAATTTTCTTTTACTCAGTGGGCTTTTTTTTTTTGTGTATGTTTTGCCAAAGCAGCAAAAAAAAAAATCTATCATACCTTATATTACAACATGCTGTCTACACTGCCCACACTGGGAATGGAAAGTAATATAGACACACTAATAGAAAAAAAAAAAAGAAAAAAAAAACATGAAAGTATAAAAGCATYGTTTTACAGCAGCTGCAATACTGACATTTAAGTAACAGCATGTCTTATATCATTAAAATCATGAAAGAGAATCAAGGCGGGCAGTTGGAAATAAAAATATTAACCGAAGCACACAAAATTTCCTTCTGGGTTAATAATTACGCTTGCCTTTTCATTTTTTTAATTTTTCCCTCCAGTGGTTTGATTTTGCACATATGAAGCGCTGGCGTATCGCAAGTATAAACAACATATCACTAAGTGCTTATTATCTTCTGACCAGGGCCATGTCTCAAGAAGCAGGGTTAAGAAACRTTAGCTGGGTTCCTATCCGATTAGAAGCATGGAAAGGTGTTGGGCACAATATGTAATGGAAAAAAAAAGATTATGAAGCAAGATTTAATAACTACCATTGCTCCTGCTGATMGAAGAAAACGGCTGTAAATTCATTAGTAGTATAATTTTCAGCAAGTGGAAAGGACTATGTCCTAAACATTATAGAGAGATGATCCAATGTATGACCAAAAGAATTGGGACACCCCAGTATTGAACATCCCATTCCAAAAACCACAAGCATTATAATTAGAGTTGTTCTTGCTTCTGCTGTTATAATCCTACTAATATTACTACTACTACTAATAATAATCATCATCATCATCATCTCCAAACTTCTGGAAAAGCTCTTGGGCCATATGGGTTTGTGTTCATTGATCTACAAAAACATAATGGAGCTCATGCATGATGTCAAAATGTCAAATAGGCGTCAGTTTCAKTTCATCCCAATAGCTGTTCTATAACCTTGGCACTATAATATAACCACTATAACTCGGTTTGATCCGGTTTGGATTGGGTTCTTAGTTCCAATGATCAGGTGTTCATATATTTTGGGGCAAATATAAGTTGCCCAACAAGGTATGTGTGTGAGAATACCCAGGTCCAGTTGTTCTGTTAAACACACTGAACAGGGATGTCTGGTATTCAAGCTTGTCATTACACACACCGAGGCTCTGCAAACTGCATGTASGTCAGGTGGACAAGTCACACACAGAAAACAGTGAGAGAAAAGAGGGAAGCCACTGAGCATACTGATTTTWGCAGTCTGACTCAAGCTTAGTGGATAATATAATATTCCAGTAATCTCTGTGCCTACAATACGGTCAAGATGAGGTGACACATGAAATGTTTATTAGGCTGTGAATCGCAAAACAGCCTTGTGTTCTCTAAAGGCTGGAACAGGGTCTAAATTTTAAATGTAGCTTAAATTTTAATTTAGGACAAAACATTTTACCTGGCMCTGAGTGGGAAAAGCAAAAGGAAAATAAACTTTGACCTGCAAAGAGCCTCTAATAAGATGTTAAATGAAATTTTAAAAATCTGTATTTCATAGAGGATTAAACAACTGGCCCACGAGCTGTTTATAATCTGAGAGTCTATATTAAGGCAGGTGGTTACCATGACAATGTACGGTAGGATAACCTGCCCCATGGGTTAAGCTGAAAGATAGATAACTCACTGATTAATCATGCTTTGTGAGACAGGCCTCAGGAAGAGAAAAGCCACCATTGTGTAGTTTTGTTTTCCCTGATCAAACACACATTAGCTAATTAGCAAGCTGCTTGTGATTCAAGAGTGCAGGAGGAGGGAAAACATGGAAATCGTGCAGAGCTGTGGCACCCCAGGATTCCTGGAAAGAGGAATTTGTGTCTGCGCTACGGATTCGCTTTGATACGTGGCAATGATGTCCATTTATTTATTTATTTATTCCCCCAAAAGACAAAGTCAAATTATGAGCCGATAGAACGCTCAATTAGGTGTCACCGGACATGATGATGGCACATTCAGTTTTCATCACACCTGCATGGAGATTTGTGGAAAGAGGAGAAGGGTAATGAGAGGAGCAGCTAAGAAGTACTGCAGGGGGGCGGGGCACGGTCCGATATATCGTTCCGTCACAGAAAAATCTTGAGACTTATGGAGAAAACTTTTTGGCTTGTGCTCGGACCCTTTTTTCATATTCCACTCTGTTTTGGCTGTGGGGAAAAACATAAATGAAAAAATCAGCATTAGGTTTAAAGACAAACTCACACTGTTGCTTGCCATTGTTTATATATTATATATATATACACACACACTCATACACGCGCACACACACAGGAGTTGGACAATGAAACTGAAACGTCTGGTTTTAGACCACAATAATTCATTAGTTTTCATTCAAATACAAATTCTGCACAGTGGCCAGAGGGATTTTGAGCCATCATCTGCAGAATAGTGGCCAGGTCACTATGTGATATGGAGGAAAACATTTCCTGACCAAAGTGGTTCAATAATATATTTTGACCTGGTGACTGTGCAGGCCATGGTAAATGTTCAACTTCACGTTCATGTTCATCAAACCACTCTGTCACCAGTCTTGCTGTGTGTTCAGGATACAATGTTTGACCCACTGGGTGCACATGGGTCTCCAGAATGGTTCGGTAGTCCTTGGCAGTGACGAGCCCATCTAGCACAAGTATTGGGAATGGTATGATACTGCAGCCCAAACCATCACTGATTCACCCCCTACACTTCACTCTGGGCATGCAACAGAGTCTGGGCGGTACGCTTCTTTGGGGCTTCTCCACAACCGAACACTCTCCGATGTGGGAAAGACAGTGAAGGTGGACTCATCAGAGAACAATACATGTTTCACATGGTCACAGCCCAAGATTTTTGCTGCTGGCACCATTAACACCAATATTTGGCATTGGCATGAGTGACCAATGGTTTGGCTATAGCAGCCCGACCGTGTACATTGACCCTGTTGAGCTCCCCACCAACAGTTTTGGTGGAAACAGGAGAGTTGAGGTGCACATTTAATTCTGCAGTGAGTTGGGCAGCTGTGGTTTTATGTTTTTTGGATACACTGCGGGTTAGCACCCGGACATCCCTTTCAGACAGCTTCCTCCTGCGTCCACAGTTACTCCTGTTGGATGTGGTTCGTCCTTCTTGATGGTATGCTGACATTACCCTGGATACCGTGGATGTTGATGCATCACAAAGACTTGATGTCTCGGTCACAGATGCGCCAGCGAAACACGCACCAACAATTTGTCCTCTTTTGAGCTCCGATATGTCACCCATAATGTTGTTTGCATGGCAAACTGTCACACTTTGCACATTCCACCAGTAGAAGCAATCAATGAAGATTGACCACCAGCCTGGTCATTTAGCCATGAAACCCCCAACACTAAATTGGACAGTGTTTCAGTTTTATTGTCCAACCCCTGTATGTGTGTGTAACATATAAATAAAACAGTTTCCGTCCACCCCAGAGTAGAATATATGGAAGCTCAGTAATTACACCGACATTACCAGTAGATTGTGTATGCCTCAGCTTGTGCAGGATCCTGAATATTTGGCTCATTTAGGAGTTCTTGGATTCCTAGCAAGATCTAGAAAAGAGAAATCCAATGAGAGGTAAAAAAGGACTGAACACATGAGAACATTCTGCCCCCTTCAGGCACAAAGTATACAAGACAATTAGACGCTTTGTCAACACTTATTAAATAACTGCTGTTATTTGGAGCCAAATCCATTAATACATATACTGTATTGTGTACTTTTATTTTGGAGAATGAACATTTTCTCCTTTTATCCACTTAATCATTTACAACTCAAGTAAAAACCTGCAGTTTATATTCACACACACAGAGCTTCAACAATTTATAAAATTAATTTTAAATTAATGATTAAAAATTATTATAGTAAATGTAACTTCAGTTAATTAAATCCAACAATACGACAGCGCTTCATTCCAGACAGTTCAAAAAACATTTACATCAAACTCAACAACCAACTGGCACTCATCCACCCACGGACTTCCTTTCTCCGTGGATATTTTTAGTTCTTRTTTATGAGTTCTTGTTTCTTATTAGCTCTTGTTCCAGGCTGTGTTTCAGTAAGTGCAAGCTTTAATAGATATAAACCAAGCGGCTGACATGGTGAGTCAATTCTCACTTCTTTGTCTGGTTGTGCATGTGCATGTGCATGTGTATGCGTGCATATTCGTGTGTGCGTTAGGTCAGCAGGTCGACCTTCAACCAACATGTTTTATTAATTTGAATGTATGCTCTTGAAATAATATCAGTACAATATTTAAAACGTAAACAAACATATGTTGGCTGTTTATTGGAGTTTATTTCCAATTCTGGAAACTGCAATTCATCATTTGTCAACTTTTTTATTCATATGAGTCAAATTAATGTTATTTAAAGTCTTGCATAGACTTTTTTTATATAATTTGTGGGGCTTCATGTTCTACGATTAGCTTGCATTTCACAGACAGTGAAAATCCAAACAATGAAACAGGACACTGAATACTTGTAACTAATTATGACACAACAGCTGGGATTTGTCTGGCAATGATGAGAAGTATGACAAACCTAAACTAATTACCAACCAAACATTTGTTTCTTTTCCAATGTCTCTTTAAACACCACCTATTATGCAAAATTTATTTTAGACGTTCCATGGGTCTTCTGTGAACATCTACATACAAAAATAATACGTTCCCTGCTTTTTGTTTGATTTTTTTTCCCCTTTTTGCATTTCCTGGGGCTTAAACAAGCCAATCATATTTTCTTCCTTTCTGACCTCATTATAAAAACAAACAAAAAGATACCCCTCCCCTGGCCTTTGCTGTTCTTTGGCAGAGATGTGGCTTAGCAAGACCTAATTTACATAGACACGGAAACAGTCTATATAGAGGAGGGGTGAAATAAAAGAAAATTGAGAAATAAAAAAAATATTAAATTACCTGAAGGTTTTTTTTTTTCAGTTGTAACATTAACACACTTTTGTAGGAGCTCTGAGACCTGTGTTAAATTGTTAAAGAAATAACATACGGGACATTTAAAAGCTCAGTCAGCTTCAACCTGTTGAGCTCAAATACCGTCATATCTATAGCACTATAACAAATGCAAGTTTGATGATGACAATGATAACCTCATGATCATGGCTGCTTTATAAACCCCACCTGAAATGTCATGCCACTATTTTTACAACAGAAAGTCATGGGGGAAGTAACTGCTCGATCTGTAACAGCTCTCTTCAATCTGGCAAATAATATCACCAAATATTAATAATTCTCCAAATAATATTTATACTATAATTTAATACTCTAATATGACTGGTCTAAAGTGTGCACATTTCTTGTTGTAATGTAAAATCTTGGTTATCAATACACTCATTCAAATGTGTTACTGTTTCATCAGAGCAGCTCATTCACAGAAATTTGAATATACCTGTATGTATTCAAGACTGATACTGATAGTATTTTTATAAATTTCTTGCTCATTGATGTGGTGTTTTTTTTTTTTTTTTTGTTTCTTTTTTTGTAGCGGTTTACACTTTCTTCTGATTAAAATGACAAGCTAGGTTTTTTTGTTTTTTGAGAGAGAGAGAATCTAGTAATAGATAGATATAGAGACAAAGATTAATAAATGAAATTTAAACATTTTCAAACTGCTGTTGTCTAAGTGGAATACACACTCCAGATCTGTGGTTATAGACAAAAATAATGCACTTCAGGAATGTAACTAACTCTATTTATGTCATGTTGAATCACACACTCTGGGGTGGATTATTTTTGTATGCTCAGTTTGTTGTGCATTTTATATAACATGCCACCTTTACTTTGATCAAAACTTTCAGCTTTTAGCTTCAACTTCTTTTATAAACAAACTTTAATTCCACCTCTAAAACGCTAGCTTTTAACAGTCAGCCACCAGGACATACAGGTTTATGAACAGAGCTCCTACAGTCATGTGACACACAACCAAAACATTCTCCACCGCAAGATGAGCAAAATGTAATAAATTTTTACTTTTATTATTTAATTATTTTAACTTAAATAATGAATGAGCGAGGTCTTGATATACGAGTAGTACGCATCCGCTTTGTCTGCCGAGTGTCATGTGGTTCTTCTCTCCTACAGGCTTGTATCAGTGCACATGTGACATTCATATAGTCAACATACAAGCACGTGTGTACTTTTTACTATAACATTGTGCCTGCGCGAGTGCGTGCGCGCGTAAAGCAAAAGCAAGTGTCATTAGAGAGGTTCTCAGTTAAAGATCCAGACTCTCTCGCTGTCAGAAAGCACTGATACCATTAGTGTGCGCGCATGCATGCGAGTGTCATCAGAGAGGTTTGTTGTAGTGCTTTTTTTTTATTTTAAAGACTTTGGCACTTAATGCAGGTTGTACAGATCGAGGGACTCGACCACAAAACAAGGCCGTTTAAAGCTCATTTGTGGTGCTTGCGAAGCCCTACTATTATTTTCTTAAATGTTACATCATCCAGTACAAATCACTTTCATTCAGATCTGCTCACCTGCTTGATTGTAATAGCTGGCCTCCAGTCTTTGTCCTCCTCTAAAATTGATAGGCAGACTGTGCCAGATGGATAGACGTTGGGATGGAAGAGTGGCGGCTCAAATTTACCTGATGGGAGCAAACAGGAGATCAATGCAGCAATCTACAGCTTTATACAGACATCAAGGCTGAAGTATTAAGGAAGGGAACCTAGATTCGCCACTTACATTTTGGAGGGGAGGACGGATAGTCGTCCTTAAAGAGCATCCGCAGTTTGAACAAACCGCCTTCCCAAGGTGTCTGAGAATAAAACATAATTTCATAATTTTTGAAAAACCAGGGTACAAATGAATGCTGTAAGTTTGCCTGGAGCCTATTTACAAAAGAAGATGCTAGTTAGTATATGTAACTTCAAAACACATTATTTTATGCTCAGGGTTTACATCCACTCTGACGAGAGCAACATTTATTGGGAATTAAAAAAAATAAAAAATTGTTCTCGTGTTACCTCAAAACATCCTAGCTATTCTCCTGTAAACTCTCTCATCAACAGGGCGTTTCTACACTCAGAACTGTCGCTCACTGTTTTTTGTTTTCGCACCATCCTGTGTAAACTCTAGAAACTTCCAACTTTTCAGCCTGTTCAGATGTGACCTCTAATGGAACAGATTTTGTGCCAGAGAGCTTACAAGTGGTGCAATACACACTCATTTTTTGTGGAGTTACATTATTAAAAGTCCTGAGCAATAAAAATATTTTTCTCCGAAATTCGCAAGTGAATAAGTCTCAAACCCACTCATTACACACTCTTACATCAATCTCAAAACACCGCAAGTGCTAATTAGTCTCAAAAATCGTGTGAAATAGAAGCTGCGTGTGCCTGTGTTAGAACCCTGGGAGGCATTGCTGCTTCTTTAGGAGAGATGTTTGTTTAGAAATAATAATTCTGGCAGGTGATAGAGATATGCGCTGCCCAGTAACAATGTAGCTTCATGTTTAATTTCATTTGAAGTTAAATTTTAAAAATCTTGTATTTGAAGCTAGGTTGCATTGTTTAAATGCTGCGTTTKGTTTTTGAAAACTAATGTTATAAGAAACAGGCTACATTTAATGCATTTAAGCATTAAAAAATGCTACGGTAAAAAAAAAAAAAAACTTCTGACACTCTTGACTCTTTTTCAAGGTAATAAAATCAGACAATACGCTAAATCAAATCTGGATATTTCTAAAAATGTAAATAGAAACGAACTGGCACCTAGCTATCGTGATATTGTGTGGTCGCGGGTGATACCCATCCCTAATTATTAATAAGTAATTAATTATCACATGCTTCAGCACTACTATTATTTATATATATACAGTAAGATATATTTATTGTAAGATTCAATATATAAATACACTACATAACATTTATTGACTATAATTCTTCAAGTTAGACCACAACATTTAGACTGATTATAAAGACTGCTTGCTAACATTTCCCGTGTTCATTACAACCACAGTTTCCTGTCTTTCCAGATAAGCATAAAATGTGCCACTATTGTTGTCTCATAAATCACTTCTTCAGCTTAACTACTGTCACTGTTCTACTTTGGCAGCATGTTGATGATGAAACACTGTTGTGCTTCAGTCTTCAGTCTGTGTGCAGCAGTTTCCTATTTTGGGGTTTTGGCTTCCTGAATGATAAGTTAGCTACTAACCAAAGTGATGCGAGTTGGAAGGCTGAAAGTAGTGTTAGTGCACAGAGTAAACAGACTGGCAGCTGAACGTCATGCACGTTCCTCACTTTCACAAACACATACATCATCCGGTCAGAACCACGGACACTGACACTGTTTATTTATTTGTCTTCTCAATGCTTCCTGAAATTTTTTGTATGGTTTAAATACTTATGATTGAAAATATATCTACTAGTGCTCTCTCCAACATGTGGCAAGATCCTCACCCCTTTCTTCCCAGGAATGGCACACTCCCAGTTCATCAGGTTCATTGTTCCATCAGGGTTTTTGGTTGGAACAGCTACAAAACCCTGTGAAAAAACATTAACACATCAACATTAAGCTGAACAGAAACAAACAAAAACTAATTCTTCCACTCATATATTTTATTTATTTATTTTTTTAACAAACTCTACACGCTGTATCCTCTGTCTTTAGTAAAAGTATGAAGCAGCAGTTGGTATAATTTAGGTATTTTTTTWAAAGGCTTTAAGACAAACCCACTCAATCACAAAAAATTAGCTTGCACATAATTTGTTTTCAACTGCAATTACTGTACAGTTAGCATCCAACTCCCAAAAAACTTCAAGATGAATAAAATAACAATAAACACAACTTTGTTACTCTCATGTGAAGGTTGCACTGCTTCACCATTACAGTGTGTAACATTGTACCGTGCTTACATTTTCTCTTGTTTACATATGTCACGCTCATGGGGTGGCTCAAGACTTTTGCACAGTACTGTATATCTTGATTTCTGTAAAGCTGCTTTGTGATAATGTCCATAAGGCGCTAGTTGATTGTGTTGTAGCACAGAAGTGACCCAATAGTGTTGCACTGCACAACCCTTACAGTCAGTTACACTCTGTCCAGTTACACTAATGTATTCAAACCCCTCTCAACTTGCAGCTGTAATAAATTAATTAAACATGATCAATTCTAGATATCTCAACAAAACCAATATAACAAGTGGTTTCTCCAAATTGAATACAATATAATTCAATATAAATGGCCCCGTAATGACTACTGCGGTCTCAGAATTATTCAACCCCTAAATAAAATCCCTCATTAGAGGACAAATKTGTAAATCAGGTGTTGTCTCAAGCATTATACTTAATCGGGAACACCTGGACTTTCTAGAGATTTGTTGATGATGTTTGACTGCATATAATAATTGGCTAAGTTGAGAGAGTAGTCCCTAAAGTTAAGAGAATAACATTCATTACCTTGCACAAACAAGAACAAGAATATAAAAAATTATCAAAAGGCACTAAGTGTTCCTTTACAGAAGGAAGCGTAGTTTGCTGATCTGCTGCTATCAGATTCCTGAAGAGGTATTGCTAAAAAAAAAAAAAAAAAAAAAATGTTGAAAAACCTCTGATTAACTGGAAAGGACCTCAGACAGATTTGGTAGCAGCAAAAAAAAAGTGATTTGGTGGCACTATAAGGCGCATACTGAACGCTGAAAGTCTCCCTGCCCACACCCTACTACTGACCATAAAGCAYATGGAAAGTCAGCTCCAATATGCTAAAAACCATATAAAAAAAGACAGAAGTTTTGGAATTCTGAAGAGGCACGGTGTCCAATGACGAGCGCGTGCAGTGCCAGCTGACACACATCGAGAAAGACAAGAGTATGGATCTTTAACCTCTCTCTGTAAGTCTTGCTTTTGTATGCGCATACGTGTGTTATAATAAACAATACATGCGTGCTGTACACACACACACATACAAACACAAAATAAAAGATGTTTTACGYGCACACGYGTGGTCACAGCATTATAGTAGACAGTACACGTGTGCASGGATGTTGATTATACMAGTGAGAGACGAGCATTAAGACCGAGCAGGGGAGACGATTACCCACAATTCCGCAGCGCAAGAGAGAAAAAAACATTTGCCTCAATTATGATCACGTGACGCTCGGGATCAAAACAAGAAGCGCATGCATGAAACATGATWCTTGGTATTCGTAAACCAAGACTGTTTTTTTTTCCAMGTCAAAATGTATTAAAAATCTTGCGGAACTCAAACTTGCAAACMTCGTTACTCGCATTCCGAGGTTCCACTGTATTTTGGGTCGTTCGCAAAATGCACAGGATGGATTTTGATATACTCCTCCTAGGGAAGTTATACGATCGCCACCACGGAGGGATTTTTTTGATATCTCAAACGAGTCGCCTGTGACGATGCCTTAAACTCAAGTTGAAAAGTGATCAACTTTACTCGTCACGTACAGACTGACACAYCCACACATCTCTCACAAACGCATGCACACTATCGCCCTCAACAAATATTTAGGGCCCAAACTGACATCAGTCCTATATATTGTTTGACATGTGCACCGGGGTGGCAATGGCTATGGGGGGGTCTTAACATGCTCAAAATCTAAATCTGCTGCCATTAGAATGCCTGAGAGTCTGCTCAACTCAACACAAGTCAATTATTTTTGGTCGTTCACAAAACGCACCTGATGGATTTTGATATAATCCTCCTAGGGAAGTTATTCGATCGGCACCAAACCGGGTCTGTGATGATGCCTTAAACTTGCGCTGAAAAGTGACTAATAACTTTATGTGTGGCATTATATTGAGTGATGCATTCAGTGACATCACACTGAGTAACATCATAGTGTGATGCTTTTTTTCCAGCACTTGCAGCCTATTCTACACACATACACATCACAAATGTTAACACTCACACAGATGCGCATCCATGCACAAACACACTGATGCACATGCACAAACTCATATCACAGACACACATCACAAAGTTAACACTCACATCGCTCTCTCGGCATGCAAGCAGAAACACACACAGACATCACACATGTGCTTGTGCTGAAAAGTGTTTCATAACTTTGTGTGGCCTTATATTGATTGACATTATTTTGTGTTACATCAGATTGTGACATCACATTGAGTGACATCATAGGGAGATGCTTTTTTCCCAGCATCTGGGGCTTAGACACAAACGCATCACAAATGATATCATACAGACTCGCACACCACACAAACACATTCACTCATCACACACACAGGTGATTGAGATTAAACAATTACTATACAAAGATAACCCAAGTAAACAGTAAGTTGTGCGCTGCACTCGGCCGGCGATGGCTTTTTGTAGGTCTTAACATGCTCAAAAAAAAAACAACACAGATTTTGTGGTGCACCCAGGAGGTGATGGCGCAAGGTGCTTGGGCCCACTTATCCTTGCTTGCAACTATATGATTTGTTTGTTTTTTCAAAAAATCAGGGTCATTTTGGAGGTCTGAAAATGCCCAAAAATTTATCAAATGGGTTGGAATCAGCTGCCATCAGGACGGCTCAAAGTCTCATACCTCATATGACCTCATATACCTCATAAACACTTGCATGTATGCATGTGAAACTTCTCTCATTGACACTTCTCTCATTGAGCTGAACAATTTTCGCAATGCATTTCATGGGTTCAACTCAACAGGAAGTCATTATTTTAGGTTGTTTGCAAAAAGCACACACAATGGATTTTGATTGGATTTCCTCCTAGGGGATTTATATGATCACCACCAATCGAGTATACCAATTAAGATACATGATGATACAGGATTGGGAAAGGATTTTTGAGATGATATAAATGGTTCACCCGTGACCAGGCCTTAAAATAATGGTAAAAAGTGTCTAAGAACTTACTTATTAGTTATATAGAATTATATAGTATATATATAATGGTTACCTTAACAAGCTCAATATGAGCTTCATCACATTGAATAACATCATAGTGTGATGCTGTGCCGAAAATGCATTGTTCCAGCATCCAGGTATTTTTGTAGGTCTTAACGTGCTCAAAAATCACACCGGTTGTCTCGCGTACACAGTTGGCGATGGAGAAGGYGAGTTGGCTTGTTCCATTTTAAATAATTAAAACACATCTAGGTAACATTTTTTTAAATATACAAGTTAAATAAAAATTAAACTGTATCTGCAACATATTATTCGAGACATTCAATTAAGCATCACTAAACATACATTAATACATCATGGTTGTGTCGTAAGGTTGAACATGGTGWAACAATCAAGCCGGAGTGGCACAAAGGTTAAAATTTCCATCCGGTAATTGCAATTGCAAAAAAAAAAAGTCAATGCTTTCTTTTTAAGCCCGAAACTATTAATTAGTGTAATTCAGACCTGATGATGAAAACAGTAAAACAGCAGCAGTGGAATGCTCGTATGAGGAGTTATTCCTACACCAAGTGTAAAACTGCATATATTTTGAAAAAAAATCAGTTTGAGAGGGTTTCCATGCGAGGAGTTGAGAGGTGCAGTATGTGAGCCAGCTCAGGTTAATTACAAATTATGACTTATTATTAAATAAATGACAATTATGTGTATTTACATCTCTGTTGAGGTGTGTGTGTGCTTTCAGGGTGTTCTGACCATAATGAACAGATCACTGATTTGCAAAGTCATGGATTTGTCTCCATTTGCAAACTGATCTTCAGATAGGACTTCATCACTGCTGATGATTGGCTAGCTTTGTGAACACTCTGTAGCACTAGTGGTTCAGGTCTCCTTTCTGTAGTAAATATCCTTCACAACCGGAGGACGTGTACCTGATGCTCAATGATCCCAGCTCCATTTTATTCCCAGACAACCACTAGGAGAAAAAAAAGCACTATCTGCCCTTTGTTCACAACTATGTGCTCACAGAGCAGAAACGTCTGTGTCCGTCACTGTGACTGACAGAGAAGCAATAGAGAGAGAAAGCTCCTCTTCCTTATCTTTTCATTCACAAGCGTTCATTCCAAAGTTTGGAAAAAAGGAGCAGAAATCATTGTTGTTTGTAGAGTTAAGAATCAATTCATTTAAAAGCTAATCCACTAAACTTTGTACAATTTGTCTCCAGCAGGTATATTTAGGGCCCAAGCACTATAGGTGCGCAGGACCCTCTTGGTTTCCTAAGGATTTTTTTTTTCACACATCACAAATATTAACACTCACACACTCAAATCTCTGTCTCACATGCCCACACGCAGAAGCACACACACCAACAAGTCACATGTCTCACACACACACACATCAATACACAAAATAACACACAGATCACTCACGTTAACACACTGACTCATATCCACACATTTACTCATCACTCACAGACTGACACATCCACATGTCACACACACCTCTCCCCCACCCTCACACACACCCTCACACACACCCACCCACCCTCACACACACACTTATGCACTCAACAAATATTTACAGCCCAAACTGACATTAGCCCTTTATAGTGTGTGATGTGTGCAAATTTTGGGTGCCGATGGCTTTTTCGAGGTCTTAACACACTCAAATAACACACAGGTTGTGCGGTGCCCCCGGGGTGATGACACAAGGTGCTTGGGCCCATCATCATTGCTTGCATCATTGCTTACATATATATATCCCCCCCACTCTTTTGGACTTTTCGGGGGTCTTAACATGCTCAAAAACTCATGAAACTTGGCAGACAGGTTCAAATCTGCTGCCATTCGGATGCCTGGGAGTCTGGGCCACGGGCATAGCTTGTGGCCCTCAGAGGCCCTGACAACAGATTTTCCTGCATAGTTCATACACACTTTCACATAGACACACGAAACTCGGTACACATTTAGAGCTCATTGAGCCGAACAATTTTCACGCTGCATGTCCTGGGCTCAACTCAACAGGAGGCCGGTTATTTTGGGTCGATACCAAAAACGCACCTGATGGATTTTGATATACTCCTCCTAGTGAATTTATACGATCGCCACCAGACCGGGTCAATGTGAACTAAAGACATTGCGGATGCAATATTGCGGAGGGATTTGTGATATCTCAATGTCTAAAATAATGTCTTAAACGTACACCAAAAAATGTCTTAATAACTTTGGCATTATATTGAGTGACATTATATTCAGTGACATCAGATTGAGTGACATCATCATAGTGTGATGCTTTTCTTCCAGCATCTGCAGCCAATTGTACACACATACATCACAAATGTTGTGCATCACACATGCATACACACATGGGGATCGCCAGATCGTTCAGTCATGCTAGTTACTAAATTCCTGGATTGTATTCCTTAGTAATAAAAAGGTTCCCCATATGGACCCTCTCTCTTTTTTTTTTACATTTTCCCTCATACTTACAAATGGATGATCTTTCCGCCAAGCCTTTCTTTCTTGAGCAAGGCGACTCAAAGCTATACCAGACATGATTTTTGCAGCTCCTTAAACTGATACTGAGGAACCTGTAAGGGGAAAAAAATGCAGACATGACAAAGATCATGAAATAACATCCCAGGCCCTGTGAATAAACAAGAAAACCAACACATTCATTAAAAATGGATTAGAGGCATTACACAAAGACATTTCCTCAGGGAATTAACATCCCGCCTAATTTATAGTTTATCATGTTCCAGCCATCGCACACCATACTTCTCAGGCTCTTTGTACAAGTAAGGAATTTTTTAATGTCTATGACACCTTACAAATACAGTGGTACCTTGCCATATGAACTGAATCCATTAAGGCAAAATTTCGTATTGCAAAACACATTTTCATACAGAAAATAACATGAATGCAGATAATCTGCTCTAGCCAAAAATATTACCAATTTCCAAAACTGTATCTTTTTTTTTTTGGCATATGAAAACAATGAAAACATTTTTAAAAAAGATATTGAAATGAAGAAAAATATTAAATAAATAGMCATTAAACATCATTTAGCCTTAATTTATTATTCCTCTCGGTACCAGCTGCTTTAAAAACCTTATATGACCTTGAGGGCAGGATAGAGTAGAGTTCTATATATTGTCCTGAATCAGGATTCCTGTCCGTTTTCTTCACTTGGATCACATAGATATTGATTACTGTGCAATGTACATAATTACAATGTAATCAACTGCGACGCCAAACCTGCACAATGGAATAGTGAAACCATTGCTTTATGTGTTCATCTGAAAGGAGTGAGCTGGGTATAATTTTTTTTTTAGTTCACTTTATTTGCAGTATTACTCTATTGTGTATGCTATATATTAGTTTGAAAGTTTGTGTGTGCAAAAGGAGTTATAATTTAATTATGAGGTAATTTTGGACAGAGCTCTCACGCAAGAAAGCTTATCATCACCTCAAGGGACTTTTTTAATAAACACACACACACAAAAACAGTGCACTTTAGGGTAATTACGCTAAAAATGTCCAAGAGGCTTATTGGTCATGTGTGTGTAAACAGGTAGGTCACTAATGAAGATGCTCAAACCCACTTCAACTAGCGCTAACAGAGAGCTAGCATCCCGGCTAACGAAATTAAAAACCCAACACCACAATCACCCGTCAAGTTATTTTCTTTTTGACGTCGGTTTCACATCTCACATCTTACCTTTAATTAGATTTGAAAACCACCGTATGTCTCCCTGACACGCACAATTGATCTTTTAAGAAATAATGGCGAAACTCTTAGCTGTAGCTTGTTGGATAGCGAAGTTTCCCTCCTGTGAAAACACAGGTTCAGTAGGACCCATTAGTAGACCGCTAAATGCCTGAGTAAAAATATGCATTTCTTGTGGGTAATTTATTATTGTTAATTGGATTTACAATTACAAATATTAAATTACATTCTTGTAAGTTTACACAGTTATTTATGCAAAATAAGCAAAAGAGGGATAAAAATCTTGCTGGTTAAAAATACCAAATGCTATCTAAGAAACGGTTTTTGGGATACGACGTGGCAGGGAAATCGTAGGGGAAATGTTTAAATTATTTTTTGCTTAACTATGAAGCAATTCAAATTGGAACATTATATAGATAATGTGGCTGTGCTTTCTATCAGGCGATTAATAGGGCCAACAACGCGGCTCGCGTAAAAAGCTGTTAAAAATGGCGCCCTGAACCCGCTAAACTCCGCCCTTTAATGACGTCACATATTATCTTTTATATATATATATATA
>QMIH01000701.1:102010-146715 GCA_003987875.1 Clarias batrachus | reverse complement strand
TATATAAAAACCGTGCCACAGTTAGCATGGAGTTAGCTTGTGTTCTTCAGTTCATCAGTGAAATTATTTTCTGTTTGGAGATGAATTAAGGTTTGGTGCTAATGAGGTAACCTGCAGTTAATAAATAGTAATTAAAAAATTATCAATTACAGCACATACATGTTCTTACATTTTAGTATTACAGCCTTTTTTCCCAAGTTTAGTTTAGGTCTCACACCTAAAAGGCTGAGTGGGCCGTAGGTTTGAAGGTAATCAGTAAACAAAACAAACCAAGGATAAAATACAACATTGGCCAAAGAGTGTAGGACACAAGCAAAATGCACAAAACTATGAACTATCTTTGGCCTGGAAATCTGAACTGCAGTCTCCTCAAAATTCCAACACCAATGCCTGACTTCATTAATGCTCTTTGTAAAGTTTCAAAGTTAGTAGACTCAGCCTGTCTACTGTGCTTGGATGAGCTTACTGATGTCAGGATAGACAATGTCAAACACAAATATGTCTGTCAGAAAGGTCTCTGTTTATTAACAACAACACAACAGACAGTATATTTATATGTTTGGCCAAACACCTGGTGTCATGTACATCTGTTACTACAGAAGATGTAAACCATTTTAACATGTCCTGGTGAAATCCTGAAAAACAAAGTGTGGAAGTTGTAGAGATGTTTGTCCAGAGATGAACCACAAGATAGAATGAGAAAGTGAGCGTGGCAGAGTTAGCATCTTAAGAAGAGGAGAAAGGAATGCAGGAGCCCATAAGGTTTAAGACGTTAACATCAAATCCATGCGAAAGAGAGGAAGAGAGTAGAATTCATTTATTTTATAATAAAAATCCCTTACCTTCTAGTAGCTGAATTATCACATCTGTGCTGTGTTTCAACATCCAGTTGCATTCTCACAAGACTAGAGCTTATTATAACAGCAAAGGAGGACTAAATCAAACAGGATGTTTAAGAAAGTCATATGTGTAGGAGCATCTCTTAGTCTTTGTCTTAGGCTATTTATTTTTTTATATTTATTATTTTCCAAGAAAGAAGAAAGACATGCAGCAAAAATAATAAAGAGAAAATCTATTTAGAAGAAAAAATGTTTTGGATAAATGACATTCCCCAAGTTGACATTCTAAAAAATGTTTAACCCCATTTTCTTTAACCTCTTTAAACGTTTTTAAAATATTGTATCAGATGTATAATTAGGGCTCTTGTAACATTTGAGTATTTTATTATGTCAGCAACAGACAATTTAAATCTTCTTCTTCTTTGTCTTTTGGCTGTATCCTTTCGGGGGTCACCATAGCGAATCATCTGCCTCCATCTAACCCTATACTCTTCATCCTTTTCTCTCACACCAACTACCTCCCGCTTCGTGTCCTCTCTCACTGCATTCATAAATCTCCTCTTTGGTCTTTCTTCAGACCTCCTGCCTGGTTTCAACCTCAGCATTCAACAGACAGTAGTGATGGGTTGTTCTTGAACGAATTGTTCCTTTTGAACAAGTTTTTAACGTGACTCAGAAGAAAGAGTAGTCTCAGAGAGTGATTCTTTTATTATCTACTGGGCACGCGTGCGCAAAGCATCGAAGGTTACGTACAGAAAACAGAAATGAGTACAGTGAAACCTCGGATAGTGAGTAACACGGTTTGCGAGTGTTCCGCAAGACGAGCAAATTTTTTTTAATGAATTATGATTTGAAAAACGAGCAAGTCTTGGTTTATGAATACAGAGTATCATGTAGCATGCATGCACTTCTTGTTTTGGTGCCAAGCGTCATGTGATCACAACTGAGCCAATGTTTTTTCTCTCTCTTTCACTGCGGAATTGTGGGTAATCGTCTCCCATGCTCGGTCTTAGTGCGCGTCTCTCATTGATATAATCAACATCCATGAATGCTTGTGTGTACAATGTGCGTATGCTGTTTATTATAACACATGTGTGTGCGCGGTTACAGCAAAAGCAAGTGTCAATAGAGAGATTAAATATCTGCTTTGCGACAATACAAATAAAATTTAATTCAATTGATTGGTTTCGTGTGCGTTCATTTGAGTGTCATGATAGAGATTTCTTGTTTATTTTCCCAAAAAAACAGTGTTTCCGTCAGTGTGTGTGCACATGTATAGAACTCAAATAAGAGAGGAGGAAGGGTTACTCTGTAAGACAAGAAGAGGGAGCATTTTGTGCATTACACAGGAAACAGAAGTAAGCTTTTCTTCTCATGATTCTTCTTGTGCGAGTCGTTTATTCTTTTGTCATGTGACTCCCATAGGCACTATGCAGTACAATAGATTCAAAAGAATGAATGACTCAGACTAGAAGACTCATGAGAAGAGCCCTTCAGTTCTGTTTCCTGTGTAATGTGCTGCATAGCAGCAATGAGAGTCACGTGACAAAACAACAAACGATTTGGACCAGAAGATACAGTATGAGAGGTGAGCTGTTCATTCTGTTTATCATAATACTGTATGTCCTTTGCTGCATTGTAATATTTTAATTACTTTAATTATAGCCAAAATTTGTGCATGTAGACGTGTTGGGAGTATGTTTATTTCTGATCAAAAGAAATGAAATGAAATAAAGGACACGAAAAAATGATTTTTCCATTTTGATGAATGAGATTCCCGTTACTAACAGTCAATGTAAATCAATTTACAAAAAGCAGAGTGTTGTGTTGTTCTAAAAAATTAATCCACGTTTGGGCTGTTGAAAAGCCAGAGAAATCCAAAACAGACACAAGGAGAGCATGAGAAACTTCAGACAGACCCTAACCTGAACTGACCCACAAGAAAATTTAGTAGGGTATGTACCACAGTGGGTACTGTGGAAGTACCATGTTATGTCTGACTGTATTTTGGTGACAACCATGGTACTATGGCATTTCAGTGGTTATCTTGCTAGTACTATTGGACTACCATGCTACTTATTCCATGGTAAAATTTCTCATGGGAAGCATCACCCTGACTTTTATCAGGTGTTGTCCAAGTTGTTGTTGGAAAGGAAATGTGTGCGTGACGAAGGAAAAAACAAATCATAGTTGAGTATTGTTTCCGGCCAAACGGAAGTGGTCTTGAATGGGGACCTAGTTTGAAAAAGGTGATTGAACAATTCCTTCCCATACCCTGCCTATTCCCCCAATCGTACACCACCTGATGCCTACTTATGGTGAATGTTAAAGGAGAGCGTGTAAAAATCTGCCAAGAACTGTGCCTGCATTTCATAAGCAAATCGTCTCCTTTTGCAGGAGTCTTCAGTATCCTTTGTTTTCATGGAATCTGGGTTGAGAATCTGCGTGAATGATATGAACACTGTATACAGCGAGGTGGTGCACCTCTGTTAGTTCCGTTAACAAAGCAAGTAAATATTATAAAAATTATTTGGCCATATTGTGTCTGAAATATCAGTTACTGCAAATAAATAATTATATTTATAAAACTGTAAAATCAATAATGCACTCACAATATTGCACTGTGTTGTTAAACCGAATATTACCACAGGTGTGTTTAACTATGACTAGTTGAGGCAGTATTGTTTAATTGAAATATTTTTCCTGATAAGCAATTTTCTTCTCAAAAAAGAAGCTGCAGACATATTGGAGCAAAAGGGGCAGTTGAACCTCCAAGCACCCTCGGTTTGCAGTTTAAACCGTTGATTGTGGCATTCTCCTGGGAGAGGAAGGTTGTTTGGCACATGTTGTACTATAGAGCAGAACAAGAACACACATTGTAGTGGTACAATTATAGAGCTTTATAGACATAGAATTCAGCAATGTTGGAAATATAAAGTTATCATTTCAATGTCATAAATTGTTAATTACGGTTATTTTAACTGTAGACTGAATATGTGTTCAAGACATTTACAGCAAAATGTATAAAACGTTGTATTTGTTTGATATTGTAGTGTTGCTGCAAATTCTCTAATTTGAAGACTTTTGGTCCATTCAACATTAAAATGATGTTAAATGTCTTGAATTTGTTCTTTCCTTGTTTAACATCGGCTCATCAGGTTCCAGTATGCTTATGTTTTGTTGTTTATGTTTTCTAATGAGGCATGATAGCTTCGGTCACCACGCCTTATTTGCTAATTTGTGCTATAACTGTAAATTTGCACAAAACTATATGCATTATTTTAACAAAATGTCCTGAATATTCTGAATTTTTGCTAAATGTTAAATCATTGTTGATAGCAATCCTGCGTGCCTACAGTATTTCCTGACACACTCACCTTGACCTAGCTTGTGGTGTCTATGCAGTTACAGATTCTGTACAAAGGAACAGTGCATAGGTCAAACTTGTGCATGCACATAATATTTCAAATTCAAAATAGTTATAAATGGCCTACCAACATTAACTTAGATGAGTCTACCTAATGGAAATTAACATTAACCTCATGTTCAGAGAAAATAATATATATATATATATAAATTTTTTTTTTTAGAAAAATATTTTTGAAATATATATGTTTTTAAACAAAAATCTTAATGTCAGATGTTTAACGATGAGACTGCATTTTTTTGTGACCTTAGAACAGAAAAAAAAAGTAGCAAATAGAAGGAGGTGCTTGACATTTCAGCTTTCTTTGCAGGAGACCACAAAACCACATCCTTCATGTCATGAAGTCTCAGACGTCATCTGTTGAATGAACTGGTCGGTGAATAGAACAGCATTGATAGCTCGGGATTATGCAGTGGTCTATAAACTGTTTCTAAAAAGTCATGTTTGCTGGAAGGAATGGAGCAACAGCCTGATTAGAGGCTTGTTTGGAGATTTGGATATGTTCGATTGGAATAATTGGATGGGATTTTTAGAGCGGTTAAAGTAAGTCAGGAATTATTTCTTCCTGCTTCTTCTTGACATGTTTACGAASTACTTTTAGAGAAATCTAAAGCCATTGTTTGCTTGTTCTTGTTCTTTTTCTTCTCTTCTTCTTTTTCAMGTCCTATTTTTCTCTTCCTTTTAACAGAAGTGAGATAGGAGAAAGTGAAAATAAACTAAAGGTAAATTCTTGTACATTTTTCTGTTTGTCTTGTTCTTCCATTTTTTGTGTCCCATGGGTTTGTGTACTGTACAGACAGTTATCCTAAAGTTTATATGATTGGCTCGTGTTTTGCAGATTTTTTTKGTGCTGTGTAACAAGCACTTGAGCTGAGCTGAGCTGAACTCTGAGTTCGAGCACTCCTCTTTATAATGGCAACATTATACCCGGCCATTTTCCTGCTTGCGTTATGTGGAATTATCCAGCAGAGTAAGTCTGAGTTCTTCTATTGGTCCTAGATCGCTGTTTCGTGTGATTTACTGTATGTATGTTAGCAGAAAATATGCAGGCTGTGCAGAGATGTAAGTACTTTGAGATAAACATGTTGTGCTTTTTTTTGCAGCAGGTGGTGCATGTGATGTGAGATGTACAACAGACTATATCTCGACACTGAATTGTTCCTGTTCAGGGTCAGAAAAATCCCTGTCCTATGAGATTCACACAAACTGCAGGTGTCAGATGGTTTTATATATATTTTATTTATTTATTTATTTATTTGTATTTCATTGTGACTTTACTTTGTATGATTTATATCACCCATAAATCAATGAAGCCTATAATAATCATACTTCCAGYGAACTTTACTTTGACATTTTCTTCTTTCCAAAAAATTTTGGAAAATATTTCAGCTTGAGATGARCRTCAGATTTCTTACCTCTTGCATCTGTTTTCATGTTTACAGTGATGAGATTGGCTTTATAGATGGGAGATGTGTCATCAGACCACCACATTACTGGTGTACCATAGAACTAGAGAACTTCTTTGTGATAGCAAACCCTGACACGGAATGCACCCTCAGAGCAAAACAAGTCGACCAACAAACCATCTGGGAAGAGGAGCCTTTAAAAGTTGTGTCCTTGGATAAGATCAGTACGTGTGTACATATAGTTGGTTCTGATTTTACATGCAAATGAGCTTTTTCAGAATTTCTTTCAATGGTTAATATTTCTTTCTTCTTTTTTTTTTGTTTAAAGTTAAGCCACTGCAACCTGTCAATCTAACCCTCATTCAAAATAATAAAGATTTCAACCTGTCCTGGGAGATGGCTTATAAAAATTATGAAAATTTTGACCGGCCTGATTGTTTTATATACCGGGTACGKTTAAGGCCAAAAGTCATCATGATTGAGGTAAAGTCTTCATATTCCATTGTTGTTAGTATTAACTGATCATTTCATCTGTTATACAGTTAATGTTAAGCAATTAATGTTATTAATGCAAAAATAGTGTAGAAACATTCGAGCATTAACCAAACAGTTAATAACATTAATGCACATTACACATCATGGATGCATTGCAAYCAGCAAAAAAAATCCATTGTTGAACATAAACTAGCAAATCAAGTGGAGWATGTAAAAACTGCATGTGAAAAATAAAACCACTGTAATATGCCGAACACCTTGTTCACACCGAACACCAGATATATATATTTATAAATTTTCCTCACTACATAGGAGGACTTCAAAGTGTACAACATCAGTGAGGACTGCAGGTACCAGGAGATCCAGTGTGAACTGCTCTCTCCAGGGAAAGTCTATGTGCTTGATGTTCAAGCCCAAATGAAAGACAACGGCTTTGAAAGTGAATGGAGCAAGTGGAGTGCCAGAGTTGAATGCACCTGCCCTCACTCTGAGGTCCAAGGTYGGTGTATGAAYAAACTTATTCGCTTTACTGGAATATTGTGTAACAGTTTTAATAARGGAATTTCATTTTCAGTTCATGAAAMTATCAGGTTRTGAAAGTTGTTTGGATTGAACTTGTTGAATGTCAGTGTGTGTGGTGGAACAAGTTTTTGTCTGCATGTGGACTGATGGAAACATTTTTCAATATTCATGTTCGTCATCCTGTTTTATAAACAGCAGACTTTCACTGTCTCATTAACCCATGAATAATCTTTTTTTAAATTTTTTTTTTATTGATCACCGAGCCSTAACACTTGTTAATTCTGCTACATAAAAATTTTGCTAAACATTTTAGCTTTAATAACCAAGCTTTAAAATGATTACGTTGTAATTGGAGATTATATTGGTTRTTCATGCATCTATTGCAAATTCCACTATTAAGTTCAGAACATGTGCATAATTATTTTAAAATGTCATATTTAAGACTAAACGCCATTTAAGCTACACATTACACCATTATCATGTTTACTACTTTTGCAATGTTATCATATCTTGGTATTGCCTGAAGACTTTTTAGAAACATCAGGACTTTTTAAATGAAGTAGGACAGGTTATAATATATTAATAAAGACATGATTTAACTAATTGTAGTAGAATATACCTTATTTTGATTTAAATTTGTCACTTAAAGCCGTTTTCACTTTACAGACTTTACAGTGCCATTTGATTCTTTATGGTACTTCATGATGCTACCCGTTGTTTTTGGACTTACATTTTTTGGGATATGGTGAGTATTTTTTAAAATATTTATTACAATTATTAACAAACACCATTGATGCACTAACATGCTTTTATTTATTTGTATTCAGACAATCAGAACGCACTGATTTATATAATTATTATAATCACAATATTTTTGTCATCTTTTCTTGGGAGGTCTTAGATACTTAATAGACAGTTTGGCTGATTTTCAACACTGAGTGCCACCTCCTTTTCCAGTAAYTGATGTCACTCGTTTTACCGTACACGCACAGTCCTTTCATGCCTCCTACGTTCACCCTAGACCACAAAGGCAGCAACGTTCTGCTTGCATACAGGCCTTTGGTTCACACAGGCAAGAAAGTAAAGGAAGTCAGTTGTGCAGTGCTGCTGCATCGAACACTTCACCAATTTTAGTGCATCAGTTCTCCTCGAACCGAGAAGGCCCTTGTTTTCAGTTCTCATCTCATGTGTCTTCTTTWAATCACTTGGCCTTAAAAAYAATTAAATGAGCTTTTCTAACTGTGTTCCCCAGGTACAGGSGGTTGCTTAAGAAAACATGTCTGTTTCAATACATCCCGGACCCCCACGATTTCTTCAAACCACTTTATCACACATACCAAGGGGATTTCAAGGTAAGAAAGTGGCATAGAGTGTGTCTTTTGAACATATTGAAGAAATGCACATGCTTGAGCTCACTTCAGAGCTCGTCCAGCAGCAAATGTTAACTAGGGAGAGAGATAGAAAGAGAAAGAGACTAGTGTGTGTCAGAGGGAATTTTATGTGTGAAATATAGCATAACTCTTTTAACCACATGCAAAAGGGGACAGGAATGAGTCAGTCTATAGGGGCTTAAAAAAAAAAAAAAAACACTGGGAGGGCTGCGACGCTCACATCTGGGTGGACCTAAGTTACAAAATGAAAGTAGCGCTTTTCCCCTCTAATGGAAAGTACTCTGATCTCAACACTAAACTCAGATTAGGTGGGTAGTTATATATAGATGTTTGTATCTCAAAGGGAAATTTTATGAAGTTTCCACTGGATGAAGAAGGGGAGCCCTCAACCTTGAGCTCACAGAATTAACCAGACTTCAAGCCTTTTATGTTTTAATGTCATGCTGGCACGTAGCAGTGGTTTGTGGCTGTAAAGAAAAAAATGTTACTCCACTGAGAAATGTTAACTACTGTAACTGTGTTGGAGGTTATTCCTTCCATGCAMCCGATGATAGGAGTGAAAACTAATTCCAGTGGAAAAATGAGACAGCTAGTGTCAGAAGTATTAGATCTTTAATTTAAGACAGAAAATTCATTGCCCTGTTGAGGGGATCAAATACATGCAACAAAACTTGTGCTGGATTCATTATATCTTGCTGATCTGAACTTCAAACTCAGCTCTAGTGCACTTTATCTTACTTTGAGAATGAGTCATTAGTGTCGACCTTCTGAGTCAGACAGATGACATTTAAGATGCTTAAAAACATTTCAAACATTTACCCTGAAATGACCCCTGAATTATACTGTCTGTCATTTTTTAAACTGTGTAAAAAGTRTAGAAAAAAAATCTACAAATAATATGTATTATATTAGACATTGCCCACAACGTTCCAGTGTATTTTTTTCTTCTCATAACCCCTGCAGTGCCCTGGGTAAAATAAATACACACTTCTGAGTATTTTATTTTCTGAAGTAACGAAACTGGATGGTAATTTCAGGACTTGAGGACTGATTTTAGATTTAGATAATCATTCCTCATTATACTAAGATGAGCAGAAGGGTGAAAATACTACCATAAGTCAGAGAAGGGAACCAGCCATGCTGTCTGTGTGGGAGGGACAGAATCTCTTCTTTCTGTTATTCACAGTGACACTAGCCAATCACATGCATCAGTCAGCTCATGCCTGCAGAAGGGGTGSATTCACCATCCTCTTAGTGTGCTACACTGCACTGTAATGTAGTGCTTTAAAAATGTCTTCACATGTCTCAAAGGAAGCATGCGATAGACTTTAGCCTCCCTGATTGGTAGCTGTTATATGATGGGAAGACCTAACGGTTGGCTGGGAATTAGCCAAGAGTAACTCCAGTAAATGGATATTAGTTATTTAAACTCCTTCTACCCTGACCAGGATAAATCAAATACCAAATATAAATCAATAAATGCAACATGCCTTGTCCTGCCTTGTCCTGCCTTGAGCAAAAACCAATAAGAGCAAAAACCACTAGCTCTCATGACCTTTGGTTCTCATGGGGTCCACTGTAGACGAAATCATACTATTGCCTTAAGTACACTATGCGATCAAAACTTTGTGGACACCTGACCATCACACATTCTTCCAAACCTGTTTCAGCCTGACCATACCCCACTGCGGAAATGACATGTTAAGGTGTTAAAGTGGAAGTACTTGAGTGTGCTGCACAGATCCCTAAATGAACACCTTTGTAATGAATCTATGTTTTGTAACTAGAACTGAATCCTTCTTGACATCAGCGCTTGACTCAATAACAGTGGAAGAGTGGAGATCATTCTTAACACAGTATGTTTTATTTTCACAGAAATGGGTTGGACCAGTGTTTACCTTCAGCAGCTTTGAAGTTTTGGAGAAAAGTGCACCGCTACAGGTGCTGAGTGAAAAGCAGCAAGCGGTCACGCCGATGCAGAGGCCTCTTCTCTGTGAACAGGGAAGTGGAGACAGTAGTCTAGGAGAGTGGAGTCTTCTCAGCTTGATAAACCCAGTCCTGTCAAAGCGTTACTTCCTTGGAGGCAGCAGCCTTGGCCTTTCTCACTCCGGTGGCCACATCTCCATGGATACCGTGACAGTGTCTGGGCAGGAGGGCAGCATGTCAGATTTCCAAGAGGTTCATCGGAACATAGTTGATGTTCCTGATGAGAGAGAGAATCTGGAACCAGACACCAGTAGGGGATCAGAAGGACGGGGTTTTGATGGATGGCAGCCGCAACCCAACAATGAGGAAAATGGCGAACAGCTCTCACTGGATTCATTTATTTCCAACGAACACTCCGATTATGGTTATCCCCAAATTGGCCTTGACTTGGACACCATTGATAGTGGATTTTTGGAATCAGACTGTTTGAGCCCAGTGAGCTCTGAATGCGAAGGCGGAGAACGGATGGATACCGCTTTATTGGGCGACACTGTGGGGACCCATTCAAACTATGTCAAGCAGTGGGTGGCTTTTATGCCAGCCTCAGGAGAAAATAGCAACTCTTTGTAGGAATCTTCTGTTTCGGTGAACTGCTATACAGACAGGCTATCGTGCAAAAGGTACTGGAACTGTCGAAGAAATCCTTGTTGCATGTTTAATAAGGACAAAATACCATTGCATCTCTACAGTGCAGAAACAATAAACTTAAAGTCCCAATGTGGACTTATTTCTGGGTATTTGCCTGTGCAAATTTTCAAAAAGAGACTTTGATGCTATCATTTTGTACAGATTGCTGTTTCTCTAAACAAAACAAAAATGGTAGTGTAGAATAAAAGATTGTAAAGACTACATGCCAGCGCTGTGATAATGGCCCTTAGTTTTAGCACGGGTTATCAAGATTTATGCGTGAAGAGGAAACTGAGTATGACAAGATAAGGCCACATGGGCATTCTTCTCAAACTTAATCTGATAGCCACTGAAATGCAAATGTATCAGATCATCTTTGTGCACAAGTAGAATGCTGATCTCAGCTACTAACTGATTTCTATCCTTTTTGAACACTTGGGCAAAATATTAAAGCACCTAATGTCATCTCTGGGTCTCTTTTTGCAGCTGATTTGATGCTGTCTAAGGAGGTTTAGACAGACCAAAATTGTGTTAAAATAAAAAAAGTTTATTTCTTTGCAAGTAATCAGACAGAACTACTGCTCAGAAGGACTTTTATTTTAKTTACTTGTGTGTCTGTGATGTGTACCAGAAGCATATTTTACCTTAAAAGGGCCTTTTTATTTCTTTTGCATACCAGTGTAGTTGCACTTTATTTCTTCTAATCTAACTGACAAGAGAATAAGGGTTAGCTTCGACCCATCACATTTGAGATTCCTATTTAAAGCCCCCTTTTTATTTTGAAATAAGTGCCTAAGAAAACACAATGCATGCAGGTTTGTTATGAATCGAGAATTATTGTTGACTTCACTGACGCATCACTTACTGTATAAACTCTACTGTATACAAGAGCTCTTGACAACATGATCTCACTTCTACTGTACATGGCCCTGTGCAAGAACAACTAAAAGAAGGGGGACACTAAAGTGAACCATGGAGTATATTACAATAACAAAAAGGACTAACTGTAAAAAAGAAAGTGAATTATGTAAGACAAATATCAGTAGCATGTCATTTATTCTGATGTCATATTTATTTTCCCAATAAGAGACTTCACGTCCTCTAAAACCAGTCCAGTCCTTAAAGTGCAATCAAGTGTGATGAACTCTATTCATGGTGGCTGTACATAAGTAAAACTGCATGACACGTTCCCGTGAAGTTTTCAGTATGGAAATTATGAATTATGTGKTACGAGTACTATGACGAATGTCATGCTGGGTTTTGAACTTACAACTTGCCTCCAATGCCAATTACCGTGTCATAAAAAACACACCTGCTTGCTTTGGGTTTTCTGACTAAGAGGATGTTTTATGCAGTTTACGCACAGAATAGAAATGACTCCGAAATGTCAAAGCAACCAACCATCAAGATACCTACTTCATTAACTGATCATAGATGGAAGATAATGTTGAGGTTAAGACAGGAACCGTCTCTGTATATAAAGCCTTGTACAGTTAGCACAAACAGAGAGCTTATTCAACTGCAAATGCTCACAAGGTAAATACCATGTTTTAGTTACCTGCCTAGGGTACTGTTTTGTTGTGTATTTCTGTAATTATATGCAAAAAGGAAAACTTATTACAGTATTAGTAGTGCAAACATTACTGACATGTCTGGATATCTTTGTCTTGTAAGCTTTATTGTAATAGTGCTTTATCTTTGTTGTTTCTATTTTTTTTTAATAAACAATGATTTGGGGAGAAAAAAGCCTCCACTTCTAAGAATGGAAGTTTTAATTTTGTAGCTGTCTCTTTGAGTGCATATAAAATGATCCTTGGTCTTTCAGTATCCTACAAAGTAGAAGTGTTTATATGTTTGCTATATCACAGGTTTTCTGACTTGAAGCTTGAAGTCTTCTTTCTCAGGCTAGTTTTTACTAAATGTACTGATTGCTTCATGTGAGAATGGTGCTCAAACTTGGACTTCTCTGTGCATTACTGATCTTTGCACAAATAGGTCAAGCCAAAGAGCAAGGTTTGTTTCATTCATTTATTTTTCCCATGAGTGTAAAGAAATGGTTGTGGGTCTTTTTTTAAAAATAACAACAATAATAATTGTTTTTAGAATCTATACATAAAAAAGATGTGTATATGTTGACTTAAACACAGCATTACAGTTTCCTCATTGTGTAACCGTATACTGTGGAAAGCGCTGAACTTCTGGACTATAGCATAATATGCTCTGTTATATCATACAGGGTTTCATTCCCTTATCAAATATTAAACAATTTTATTTTCATTCATTTCAGCTCTGTTCAGTGAAGATTTGCTCAMCTGTGATACTGATTATTGGTCGAACATCAGCTGTTTTTTAGATTCCAGAGCCATTCTCAAAAGGAAGGAAAATATTACATACCAGCTGGAATTTAACATGAAAAATAACAATATAAAGTATTTACAGTTTTTATAACATACTATATCCATAATCCATGTGTTTTTATACAAAGAATAGCCGCGTTTAAAGATGTCACTTAAAGTACAATCTTTCCTTTCTTTCTCAAACAGTTTCTGTTCACTTGCAGTGGAAAAGGATGGCTACAGCTGCATATTTAGAGCAAAATTGGCTGCTTATGAATATTCATTTGTGACTTACCATGAATTTAATATAAGTCTGTGCGAACATAAACAGTGTGGGCTTTTGAAGTCCAGCTACAAGCCAGCACACCACAGTGAGTTCCAACCAAAATATGTTTATTTTCATAGCATACTGTACATGATCTGTATTATGTAACTAACGCAGCATTTAACTTACCTCGAAAGTGTGAAGTCTGTACTTCAGCAAACCAATTCAACCAAAAGGGGAAAATAAAACAAATGCCCCTCAATGCACATCATCTTTTCTTAGCATCAGACCAGTCAGCTACTGTGATGAGTGATGAGCATATTTCTCTCCTCAAAATGGTAGAGTAGAGTCAGTGTTATAGATTTAACAAGAGAATCTGTCTAGAGAACCTTGGATTGCGCGTAAGTTGGTCTGCAAGCGTTTTGCAAGACGGGCAAATTTTTTTAAATTAAATTTAACTTGATAATCGAGCAAGGTCTTGACATATGTGCATCACGTGACCACAACTGAGCCAGTGGTTCTTCTCTCTCGCGCACGCTGTGGGATTATGGGTAATTGTCTCCCATGCTCACTTGTATAGTCAACATCCGTGCGAGTCTACTGTTTATTATACCATTGTGACCACGTGTGTGTGTGTGTGTGTGTGTGTGTGTACATAAAGCATTTTTATTTTTATTTTGTTTCTAAGTGTAGTGACTGTTCATTAATAACTGTACTGCAACAATGGCTTTGGAGTGTGGGAGATGAATCTGTTTATCAACAATGCATCACATTTCCATAAAATCCTCAAAAGAAGGGAAAAGGAGGCAAGTGTCATTAGAGAGGTTATTTGTTAAAAAAGTTTGCTGACAGAGCAGTTATTCCATGTGTGTGTGTGTGTGTGTGTGTGTGTGTGTGTGTGTGTGTGTGTGTGTGTGTGTGTGTGTGTCTGTCTGTCTGTCTGTTTGTCTGTGTCTCTGCACGTCTGTGTCTCTGCACGTGTGTGTGTGTCTGTGTGTGTGTGAGAGAGAGAGTGAAAGTCGTTATACACAATTGTCCGCCTCTCCTCCTCTCCTCTCTTGTCTTTCTTCAGCCACGCCTCTTTTGCAGGTTAATTTGTTTTATTTTTATTTTCTACTTTGTATTAATAATTTTTATATGAATATTTTTGGGAGAATGAATCATCTGACTTTCCATTATTTATTATGGGAAAATTCATTTGCATGCTTCTGGAACAAATTATGCTCTCAATCCAAGGTTTAACTACTTTAAAATACAGTATAACTTGTTTAAAGAGAAGTTGTGCCTTTTACTCTCCATGCTGGATGCAGGCATGCTGGTTTGAGATCACTTGCTGAAACTAGAGTTGAGAAGACATCTAGAGTTTCAGAGTAGGAGACTGTAGGTGTAATTATATATGTTTCTGCTGCAGTCTAAATATCATTTTCCTTTCACAGTCAAACCAATCACTCCATATAATCTAACGGTGCAATATGAAAATGGGAACTATACCTTTACATGGAACAGTGGATATGAAACTCACAGATATGGTCAAATCTTGCCTTTTGAGTACATTTTGAGATACCAACAAGTGGAACAATCAACGAGGGTAAGTTCTGGTAAAAATGTGGCAGCCTTGGAAAGCCCAGCTAAATTCTAGAAATATTAGGTTTAGAACAAAATTGGCATGCTCTGTCTATAACATGTAGTTTGCTATTTCTACTTTAATCACTTACACACTTTCAGTAACCACTGTGCCCTAGGCAGGTCATGGGCGATCCAAAGTCTAATCCAGGAATACAAACCAGGGCACCATGCTAACACACCAGGCAAATTCCTACTAATTGCCAACAGGCCATCTAGGTCTTATAYATTAGCCAGGTCTTAAACAATGTATTAATCAGGTCCTATCTTAACTGTGATCCCAGATTTTTTAAATGGTTTGATTGTACCTGTGGTTGCGTTATGAGTTCAGCTTTTGGAAATAAAATCACTTTTAGGCAATTTTTAGGCACACAAATGTTAAAACCTATATTTGGGGAAATAACTTACAGTATAACAAATCAATATAAAGTAAAATGACCATGACCTTTCAGTTTATTATTCCTATCAGAAAGGAGATTCAAATTGGTATCATTTTGCTTAAACATTCACTGTTTGACAAGTTTTRTTACTGGTGATCATACCCTAACCCTAACACACTAAAYAAAWTTTTTTTTATTACTTCAGTATCTGATATCATCTTTTTCACATGCTGTGGTTTTCCAGAAAGAGCTGCATACAAAACAAACAAAGTACAGGATCCCAGAGACACATTTTGCTCCAGGGACTGAATACATCGCTATGGTATATAACAAAATTCTTCAAACTACTATGTATAATGGRACAATGAGTCATGGGAGCAGTGAAATCAGGTGGAAGACCAGACCCGTGCCACTCCAGAGCAGCTCACTGGATGCAGGTACAAATGCAGATACTGTAATAAGCTCAGTAAATACACACACTTAAGAGAAAACAGGATCTAGCACATATGAGAATTATGAACTATGAGCATAAAACACAAAGTAAACACTAATGCTAGGAAATAACCACGATAACATAAGAGAAGCAAGACCAAAACAAACTGAAAATCAGGAACTAAAACAGACCAGGCAATTAGTGACACACATTAACCAAGTGCAGAAG
This sequence comes from Clarias batrachus, assembly GCA_003987875.1. Lineage (NCBI taxonomy): Eukaryota > Metazoa > Chordata > Actinopteri > Siluriformes > Clariidae > Clarias > Clarias batrachus. The sequence continues at coordinate 130,757 of QMIH01000701.1, read as the reverse complement.
TAATCAGGGTTACATCTGAAATAACATCAGAAGTTAGTGTAATGGTTGGAGATAAGAATAATTAATTAACAAATAACACTTTAATATCTTGTTTAACACAGTTGCCTGAAAATTCCCCAAATTTGTCTTTGATTGTCTTTTTATTGTTTTGTTTTGTTTTGTATTATAGAATCTGTGGAGAGTGGAATAGTCATTCCGATTTGTTTGGCAGTAGGACTAATGTCTCTGTTGTTACTCCCTGTTGCAAGGTAACCTCTGTGTTTCCCTTAACGTGCCCAAGAGCTTTAGTCTAAAACCTCAGCAGTGTAATGAATAAATCATGCGGTCAAGCGCTTCAATTAACGCTTGCCTTAAACATCAGAATGATGGAGATTAATGACTTTGACTGGGACATGGTGGTTTGGAGTATTGAGTGTTTCCTAAACTGCTGATCTCCTAGGTTTTTCAACACTCTAAAGAGTTTACACAGAATGGTGTGAGAGAAAAAAAAAAGTCCAGTAAGTGTCAGAAATACATAATTGAGTCTCAGKCCCATCGAAACTAGACAGTTGAGGATGGGGAGAAAAGATTCTCCAGTCTTCAGCGATGGGTCTGTGCCCATGAAAGCTTCAGATTCTTTGGTGTGAGTTCTGAGATGTTTTTCTGCCCACCATGGTTGTACAGAGTAGTTATTTGATTGATTGTAGATGCCGGGTCTTTTTCCTGATCTGTCGGAAATCGTCAGTTCCCGAAATACTCAATAATACCACGTGTCCACATGGCAATGTCTCATTATAATGGTAATCAAGTACAGACAATGTGCACTATATTTATACATTTATTCATACTGAGAAACCACTAAAATAGTAGGTGTATTCAAGTAGTTGTGATCAAATAACCCCAGCATGTGTGTTTATGTGTGACCTATGATATAGAGATCGTTATCATATTGTTTTTAATGACAGGATGAAGATTAAAAAGATAGCATGGGTGAAAACTCCAGCTCCACACATTTCGCCGCTGAACCAAACAGCTCAGTGCAACATCCAGGTAGGATGACTTACTTCGAACAGAAAATTGCATGGTTTGACTCCATACACATTAATGACTTTTATTATTTTATTGAATTTAGCTTTGGCTCTCCAAAGGTCATGTACAACAAATTTACAGCGAGGAAATTTCAACAATTGATATGATGACGGAGATCACAGCCAGACAGCAGCTTCCAGAACATATCACAGACATGTATTCCCAATGTCACACACCTTACGTGGGTCCTTTACCAGAATTCTGGGCACCATGTCTGGCATCTGACACATGCATTACTGCTAACAATCCTTGTACCAATCTTGATTTTCTGCCTGATGACTGTGATGTTCAGGAAACCCTCCTTTGTCTGAGCAAGCTCGAAGCTGTTGAAGGTTTTGTGTCTTTGGATGACCTGGAGCCCAACCTTGAGATCTGCAAGCCCACTGAAGTATTAACCTTCACACCAAACCCTGCTCAGAATTACTGCACTTTAACTAACTCAGACATTGGCCTTATTCCTACATTTCGCAGTGTGCAGTGTGTCCCCAATCGTGGTTTACAGCTAAATGATAATCCTGCACCTGATCTGTTGAACATGAAGATGGAGGAGAATACACCAGAATTGGACACGGTGACACTCAACAATTTGCAGCTGTCTATAGAAGAGTGACCATACACCATGATCTGTCTGAATTGCTACATTATTCTGTAGATATTGCATTACCTGTTTGCAAACCTTCTTCACTGGATGGTGTACTCACAAGCAGTCACAATGCTTTTTGTTTTAACCTGGTACAGTACTGCGTTCATCTTTCGGCACATTCAGCTTTATACCAGGGAAAGTGCTGCCCTCTGCTGCCTGAAATCACCATTTTGCAGCTCATTGTTTTCAGCACAGATTTAAGTTATGGACGTTCAACTTTCACACTGTTTGAAATTTATTGTACTGCATACAAATCTACTAATTCATAGGTCCATGTCTTTAAGTGAAGAACCCATTTGGGAAGCACAACCATAAAAAAAAAAAAACTTTGAGGAAGACTTTCATATTTYTTTATTGTTGCAAGAAAGAACTTTTAATGCTGAATGTTCTATTCACACCTACTTTGCACTGGATTGGAAGTGAAACTTCCTTAGCCTTCACTTGATACTGATCTGTATGGCCATTTCTTCTCCAGATTAAATATCACTTAAATGTTTTTGTATATTCTTTTCTAAATGTAAGAAGAGCTCAAAACATGTTTTTAATTTGAAAAAAGAGGTGTGGGTTATTATCAACCCCTGTTTTGGAACAACCTCCTCCATTTTTCATACAAATGACAACTTTTACAGTGCATTTCAAGATTTGCCAACACCATCAGACATTAAAGATGTACTTACAGTAAATTATATTTATTTTCTTGAAAATATATTAAGATTATTTGGGTAATGAGTGATGGGCCACACATGGCTAGTGGGCGGTGGTGTTTGCACAGGTAGTCACATGCAATTATCAGCTTTTATGTCATGCTGTGGGCATGTCACAGGTACTGTATACCTCACGGGTTGAAATGGTAGGCAGCATCATCATCAACATTTATGCCAAAACATTGGAGCAGCATGAGAAGTATCAGCGAGTTGACCTGTTTTGTGGTKAGCAACAGTTGCCTTGCACCTCCTGGTTCATGTTCATGGAGGTTGCATGTTCTCCTCGTGCTTAATGGGTTTCCTCCCACAGTCCAAAGACATGCAGTCTAGTTTAGTTGGCGTTCCCAGATTGTCCATAGTGTAGGAATGAACATTTATATGTGTGTGCGCTTTTTACAGCAATGAATCATGCTTTAAACAATGCAATAAATATGAACAGATTAACAAAAATGAATAATTTGCTGAAGAAAATGTAAACAATATTTTAATTAGTGAAACATTATGCTAGACATAACTTATGTGCATGTGGGAGCCAGTTTGGTTTTGCATAAATTGATAGATGCATATTTTTGAATCCAAATTGAATATAATTTAAGACATACGGTGTTGACGTGTTTTGGTTGTGACCACAGCAGTATCAATGTCAAATCTTTTAAATAAAAATGACAAGGAAACTTACACAAGAACCTGAGCAGGTTGAGCAGGTTATGGAACAAACAGGTCATGATGGGGTCCTTGAAGTTTTGGTTGGCCAAAAGATTGTATATAGATTGTATACTTTATATATATTTTTTGAAATATCTGACAGTGTTGACAGAAACTCAGGACACAAATTCAGCAAATAAAAGATTTGGAAACAGTGTTGCCCCCTTCAGTAAGGAAAGTAGCTACAGGCTGTCCTACTATAAAAGTCGCTAGAATTCGCAAAATTTGCATAATCGCCAATTTGCTTGCAATTGTAATGGACACTGTGGGAGAAAGGAATCATATCATGGACTAGCTTAAAGTGAGTAAAAGAAACTGTAAATATGCTTAGAATTGTAAATAAGCTATTTTCGGTTGATTCTTCATCAATTTGATTTTAAAATTTTGCCATTGAAATCGACTATCTCTTTTCAAAATAACCAAGGCTCCAATACGTTGTGTAAGCCCACATTGCATATAAAAAAATTGCACTGTATTGTTAAACGTTAGAATTTCAAATTTAATCAAAAGATTGCTATGTAGGTCTAAATTCTCAGCTATACTGTACGTCTAACCATTCTCCTTTATCCGGGCTTGGCACAGCGAGTGAGTCTTCGAGTCAAATGTTGAGAATGATTTATTTTAGCATGACACTGAAGAAACTTGAGTTCGGCTGCGACTTTGCGCATGCATGATCCATTTGCAGTGTGGACACAAAGTGGTGTAGGACTGTCTGGGACCGCTGTGGAAGGCTACCGTGAGACCAACCTCCTGTGCGGGCTTTGGGATGGGGGAGGGGTTCACGTCAGCACCTACTGCTTGTTGAGGACAGTAACTGCAGAACAGTATGTGCTTTCACATCGGAATCTCCAAAAGTTCTGAAAAGTCTCAAATAACACCAGAAAAAGTCGCTAGATTTGTCACTACAGCGGAACCTTACGAGCAGAGAGTGTGTAGAGCAGAGAGTGTGTCAGTATGTGTGTGTGAAGCGGAGGGGGTGGGGTTGTAACGGCGAGAGTGTGTGTGTTGGTGTGTGTGGGACAAGGTGTCAATTTACATATGCGCACACACATAACGACTAACTACAGGCTGAAACAGAGATGGAGAGAGAAAATGGATCTTTACCCTTTAATGAGACTTGCTTTTGTTTTATACGCGCRCACACAYGTGTGTACACGCGCCATACACACATACTTACAAACACAAAATTAAATATTTTTTTACACGCACACTTGTGGTCACAGTGTCATAGTAAACAGCACACCTGCGCACGGATGTTGATTATACCAGTAAGGACGAGCACTAAGACCCAGCAGGGGAGACGATTACCCACAATTCCGCAGAGAAAAAAACATTGGCTCAGTTGTGATCACGTGACCCTCTGYGTCAAAACAAGAAGTGCATGCGTGACACATKATACTCTGTACTCGTAATCCAGGACWTGAGGAACTTGGTGCGGCACTGTTAGTGGGAGGTGCTGTGGAGGTCCTCTTCCTAAGTCAATCACAATTTCTTTGGACAATTTCTTCCCACATTGAGGAAGATATTGCCGTTACCCCACTGGATCAGTCGGCTCACCTTGSTGCTGTAGGTGGCTGTGTTGTTGGTRGTGATGAGGCCCACTACAGTTGTGTCGTCTGCAAACTTGACGATGTTGTTGGTACTGTAACTGGGTACACCCTTGTGGTGACCATGTGCTTAGCGTGACAGACTTGGATGTTTTTCCATTAATCCATACATTTTGGCCTCCATGATAAGGTCCAGAGTCCAGCACCCAGTTACAGAGAAAGAGGGGGGGGGGGAGTCCCAGGTGTCTTAGATGTTTATTAGCTGCTGGCTGATGATTGTGTTAAAGGCTGAACTAAAATCCAGGAAAAGTATTTGCACATAGGAGTCTTTGGAGTCCAGGGTCTGTATTTACTAAGCATCTCAGAATCACTCATAGAAATCGGGCTCAAAGTTCATTTAATATTGACAATGTTCCTACCTCAGAGTAGGACATAAAAGTTATTTATGAAGCTTCCTATTTTTTTTATTTTTTTTTACCAAGGATTAGGACTGAGCAGAGGAAAGTCTGTGACATCACTTCTCTACCACACTGAGAGATGTGATATAAGCTGCACTGTATAGAGAGTGATGTACTTTTGTCAGGTTTTTGTATTTTTAAACAGTGGAAAAGTGAAATGGAGAAATGGCAGTTGTGCACATAGACAAACCTTATAGATGCAGACCCGGMTGCATGACATCATCACAACAGTTTAAAGCACCTACAATAGAGCTTATATAAAAATATATATGTGTAGGTCTGTCATAGTGTGATCAAAATTACTTAGAAATTAAATAATTGAATTAAAATTCTGCCCTACTAAAGATAAAAAGTGAACCAGGGCAATTTGCAAAAGCATCAGTGCCACCTGTCAGTTTGCCGTTCTTTCGAACCTGACTGGGCATTTTGTCTAGTCCAGCTGCCTTGCATCTGTTGATCCTCCAGGGGGACTTTTTCACATTGAAAAAGACTGGGGTCAGACACACAGTCTGCTCATGTGGGAAAGGTGGAATCTTTTGTGTCTGTGTGATGTTTTGGGTCTCAAAACGGTCAAAGAATTCATTGAGGCTGTTCACTGACCTCTTGCTGTAGCTAGGCCTGCACTGTCACTGGCTCTAAAGGCTRCGTACCATGCCCTCAGAAGCTTGTGCTCTTCTCCTCTCAGCAGTGGTTGAAAGGAATAGTRTGTGTCGGTGCACTTTGAAATGTAAGAAGTAACAGCTTCAGTATATTCCTCTATATGTGTGTGGTTGTTTTAAGTTGCTGCATCCCAATCCGTAGTGTCAAAGCAGTCTTTAAGGGTAGATTGCACCCCATCCGGCCACACACGTCTTCTTCTTAGTTGGTTTGGTGACTCTAACCTTCAGTCTGTACACAGGTCTTGTACTGTATGTTTTTTTTTACTGTTTGTGTGCGTCTAATGTATTATGGACCCTTGAAAGTCTGGGACATGGACTTGTACACAGCTATGTCATACAACTGGAGGAAAGCAGTGAAGGAGGTGAAGAAGAAGAAGAATCACAGCTTCACTCCAGGCGTGTATAGCAGAGACTAAGAACAATAACAGACTATAAAGCGCCAACATCTGTTGCAGTTGTGTTCACAGTAATATTCAATCTCCCCTTAACCCACTCGCTAATCCTCACATGCTAAAATATTTATTTTCTTAGATAGCCTGGTAAAGTTCACTGGGTGCTTTGATTCAGTCACTGTTGTTACGCTGGGAGGATTTAAACAGCGATGAGTGAAATCACTGTACATTGCATAGGTAGGTTGAAGGGTCGGCACTTGGTAATAATAAACTCTACCAGCAGAGAACAGTGTTTACAAACAACAGCAGCATTTTGGCACCAAGCATCCCTGCTGCAAGTCTTACCTTCCTCACCACAGACTAGGTCAGTGTGGTAGCATGTTCGCCCAGCTAGCTAGATAGCCGAGTTAAATGTTGTTATTTAACTACGTCTTTTTAAGATGGAAGCACAGCATTCTCTCACCTGATTTTAGAAGTTGTATTTGGTCCATTTTATCACCCAGTGATGTTACATTTGTTAAAATGAGGGATGGTATCTTGGGTCTGTGTGGGCTATCTGCCAGCCTAGCCCGGATGCCAACGCATTTGCCACACTTCTGCTTTTTTCATGCTTCTGGGTTGAGGTGCAGCAGACCAGGTCGGTGTTTTTTGTCCGCCAGTAGAATATACCAATATTTACCAGTGTTTACAGATATTGGCCTGCCAGAGTCAAAATAGGCATGGAAGTGTTGCAAAGCCAAAATCAAGGCCATTGCTTCTTTTTGTACCACTAAATAGTTCAGCTAATATACTGTAGGTTGAACATCTTAGAAAAGAAGTTACCAGGACTATCAACTTGTAGCGCTATCACCTGCTTCAGCATGGCTTGCATGCACCTGAAGCTTAAAATGCTCTTCCAAGAAGGGAACTTGAACACCACAAGGCTTTAAATGCCTGTTAAAGGACAAGAAGCAGACCAAATAAATGTATATTTTACTTTAAGCAAGTCTGTTAGCGGAGCTGCCTCAGCTGAAATATTACCACAAAAAGTGATATTAATCAAGCAGAGCCCAAATCCTCATCAGTTTCCCTTTACTAGGGACAGGAAACCCATTAACAGCTAAAACCTTTGCACAAACAGGCCACACATAATCCTGACCCACAACCTGCCCAAAACATGTTCTGCATGAAGGCCCATTTTGTTATAATCTGGCTCAACACTACGTGACCAAGATGAGTGGTCCACCCCATCCCTGTTGCCTTACACCTTCAGGGTCTAGGGTTCAATGTCTGTGTGTGTGTACTCATATTTTGTTGAATCGCTTTTAGCGTTGATGCTTTTTGTTCAAGATATAAAAGATTGGATGACCGATAATTTTCTTTTACTAAATTCAGATAAGACGGAGATATTACTTATTGGCCCAAAACCCAGTACCTAACAGCTCTCACAATTCAGCTTGCGTTTAGGAGGATGTACTATTACTACCACCTCAACAGTGAAAGACCTGGGCATAATATTAGACAGTAATTTATCCTTTGAAAATCATATTATCAATATCACAAAAATAGCCCTTTTCCACCTTAGAAATATTTCCAAGCTTAGGAATATTTTATCTGTATCTGATGCAGAAATGCTAGTTCATGCATTCATGACCTCCAGACCGGACTATTGTAATGCATTACTAAGTGATTCTCCTGCATCCTCAATAAACAAGCTACAGTTAGTCCAAAATGCAGCCGCCAGAGTTCTCACTATATCTAGAAAATATGTTAATATAGCCACAATATTATCATCCCAGGACTGGCTATTACATAATAGCATTACTTATGTACAAGGCTCTAAATGGTGTAGCTCCATGGACTTCATGTTCATGTTATATTTAAATAACTTCTGCTATATGAAACTTTCAGCTGCATAACACACGCAATGTTATATAATTTCTGTTATCTGCTATCACCCAAATGAGGATGGGTTCCCTGTTGAGTCTGGTTCCTCTCAAGGTTTCTTCCTGTTGTCATCTCAGGGAGTTTTTACTTGCCACTGTCACCATCATTGTCTCAAAGCAGCTTTGAGACAATGACCACTGTTAAAAGTGCTATAGAAAACAATTATAATAAAATTGAATTGAATCGATGCCATAGCATAGCATTCATTACTTTTGGGCTGAGATCATGTATCAACTGCCCTGTAGTGTTTATGTTTCACAGAGTTTACTTTTAAGATGCATCTTTTGAAGCATCTTTCTCTTTCTCAAGTCCTTGCCTATGTCTCTCCCTCCATCTGTACATTAGAAACAGCTGAATTTGTGTGTTTCCATAATTCACTTCATACCTTACTGCATTTTGAGAGCTGACAACTAACAGATTCTCAAGTCGAGTTCTCAGAGCCTGCGCAGACCAGCGAGTACCTGTGTTCACAGAAATATTCAGCCTCTCCCTAACCAGTCACTAATCCCCACTTGCTTTAAAGAGTCCATCATTGTTTCTGTCCCAAAGACAACCCAATATTCCTTCCCTCAATGACTACCACTCTGTACCCTCACCTCAGTAGTGATAAAGTGCTTTAAATGGCTGGTCAGAACTTCATCATCTCTTCATTACCACATTACACTAGATCCACAACAGTATCCATACCGTCTAAACTGCTCGACTGATGATACCATTTCCTACCTCCTTCATACATCACTCAACCACCTGGAGACTGGAAAGGGGAGTTGTGTTAAAATGTTCTTTGCAGACTACAGCCATTCTCTGTGTCAGTTGATCTCCGATTTGGCAGACCACAGGCAATAAGGATGGGCATACATGTCTCAGCACTGGACCCCCTAGAGTTGTGTTCTGAGCCCCTGCTGTACTCATTGTACACCAATGAGTGCATGGCCATTACCAACCCCACCACAATCATCAAGATTGCTGGTGGGCCTGATCTCTGACAACAATGAGCAAAGGAGCTAATAGTGGACTTCAGTACAAAGCAGGGGGGAAATACCAGACCCCCACCATCAACAGGATCCCAGTGAAGAGAGTAGACATCTTTCAATCACATCCACATCATTGTGAAAACCACTCTACCACTTCATGGCAGACTTCAGACTGACCTCTAAGGTGCTTAGGAACTTTTTTCACCTGCACCATAGAGAGCATCCTGWCAGGAAACATTGTAAGCACCATGCAGGGCAGATGAACTCTACAGAGAGTGGTGCAATCAGCTGAGTGCATCATCTGCACCATGCTCCCTGACCTGCACTCAAGCGGTATGGACCAAGGCCAGGAATGGATTGTTCTCTCTGTTGCGATCAGGAACAAGGTTATATGGACGCTCAACCAGAAYTCTGCAGAGAACTCTACTGATTGGACTTGCTATGTTTCCTTCACGCATGTGTTGGAAAACACCAAAACCAACCACACTAAACATTTGCACATTTACACTTTGCACAGGACTGGAGGACTGAAGACACAAACATATGTTTACACATTCTGGTTTATGTTTACATACAAAAGAACTACTATTGCACTACTGCACTTTAAAGATGAACAATATCATTGCAGCTCATCATTCACTCCATGACCACACCGTTCTGCTGCTGCCTGCACATTGCACATTCCACATACTTAATACAGTTTTTATGTAAAGTTCTTACTTTTTTACTCTTACATTTTTGTATATTTTACATATTTCTATTTTATGTTTTATTTTATTCTAATAAATAATATTTTATTGTATTGTAACAAAAAGATTTTATATTTTATATTTTTTATTCTTCCTATTAGCATTTCACTCGTATCATACTGTGTATGGTTGTGTATGTAAATTTGAATGTGACATTTCCGTGTTTGTGTCAGGGAAAGTGCCATTGTGTCACACTAATCCTTAAACAGCGATCTAATAGAGGCTGAATTTATAACAGGGATAAAGGCCAGTGTAAACACACTACATTGAATTACTGTCAATCTGATCAGCAAATGAGAATTGAGAAATAATGTGTCGGTGTCCTTATTTTTTCAATAATGTTTTTTATTATATAAACAGCAAGAAACAAAACCTCCAAAGACATAACACTGTGTGTCCTTGTGATTATTTTTATTTTTTATATTTTATTAACAGTTAGTAATGACCAAATAATCAGATTGAATTAAACATTCCATCAGTGGTGATAAGACAGTAACAGCAGTGGGACATTTGTGACATGTGTGTCACGCTGCATCACAGGTGTTTTATAACATTTAATGGGTAAAGCATGGGTAAAGTGTAGAGATGCCAAAACCATTCAAAACACATTAAAAGCCAGTCATAAAAGCACTTTAAGGAAGAAAAAATCCAGACCTGATAACGTTATGCCATTTTACTCAACACTTTGACTTTTAACTGTAATAGTTGTTTCCGACTGACTGGGTGGTTTTATTTATGGTTTTATTTATGGCTACAAAGCTAACTAGTTCCCTTTCAAAAGCTACACTCGACACATCTCTTTGTTCTCCAGTTGTGAAGCCTGTGTGTATCAAATCAAAGGGCGATCTCCACGAATTTTGTTTTGAGTGCTTGGGGGAAGATCACGCTCGCCTCGGGCTTCAGGGAGATTGTGAGTATTGTGATGTTCTCCATATTAAGGTGCTTCGCACGCGGCGCATTCCTGGGGCTCGCGTGTTGATCTGGCAGAAGCGCACAAGACGGAATTCCGCATTTCGTTCGCGCTCTCTCCGGATCAGGAAGTTTTAATGTCTGCTTCTCAAGCGTGCTCTGGCGCTTCTTGTGAAGGGGCGGAAGAGTCTTCCTCTCTTGCTTCTATGGAAGTAGCCTCTTCACAATGCTCCTTCAGTGTTGACAAAGCGTTTGAGGAATTATTGGAAGTTATAACGCATACGGTCGAGCGGCTGCATATCGACTGGCCGCAGAAGTGAGATTCCCCCAAGCGCTCAAAATTAGACGACAGGTTTCTGTCGGGTGGCCATGGGGAGGGGCCTCAACGTCTCTTTCTCTCTCTCCCCTTCTTTGGTGACTTCCATGACGAGTTAACTCTTTCATGGAGCAAGCCGTACATATAGCGTGTTTTTCTGCCATGGACTTCGACTTATTCAAATATCGCAGATGCATAAGGGCGTGGTTATATGATGATGCCCCAGATAGAAGAGATGCTTGCAGGCTATCTCTCTCCTGGGACATCATCCTCACTGACAAAGCCCACACTCCCTTCCAAGTCATGGTGGTGGGGAAAGCTTTTCAGGCAACGGGCTTGTCAGGCTAGTGCTTTACTGCACACCATGGCGGTTTTGCAGGCCTACCAGGCTGACCTGCATAAGGACCTGAGCACTGGCGGGGCTATTGAGAGGGCGTTTGCAGACCTACGCCGAGCCACAGATCTGTCTCTCCGTTAAACCAAGCAGACATTTGGCCATTCTATGGCTGCCATGGTATCCACGGAGAGGTATCTGTGGCTGAACCTCACAGGCATCAAGGATAGGGATTGTGCTGTCCCTCCTCGATGCCCCCATCTCGCCCTCCGGCCTTTTTGGAGACACTGTTAATTCCGTCGCCACTAGGTTTCGGGAGGCGAAATTATACAAACAGGCCTCTGGGAGTTTCTTCCCTGCCGTGCTCAAGAGTCGGGACCGTCCAGGTCTGGCCCCTATTAGGCGTGAGGTGCAGAAGGAAAGCATGACCAGCTGCGCACCCCCTCGTAAAGACAGGGTTGGGGCTCACCGCTCTTCTCAATCTGCCTCAAAAAGAATGGACCTGCGGTGGTTCCTCTCTACAAAGAGGAAGTTCTGTGGCTTGTGCGCCTAGGGCCATGGAGGTGTCTCCCCCCCAGGGAGGGGCACCTGGATTTCCTTCACAGAATAGGGTCTCCTCCCTGGCACTCCCAGGAGGCCATTGTTCAAACCCTGCCAGCACTGGTGTTTTGGGGAGCATCGGTCTCCAACGAAATGTTGGATGTTTGGTCATCTCCTGCCACACTTCAGGATACCGAACATCTAACCCCCTACCCCACCCCCCACCCACCCATCCAGCCAGAAACTACTGCCAGGCGTATCTCCTTGGCTACAGGATTCAGTTTGCACATCGTCCTCCGCGTCTCCACTTCTGTGAAACCAGAACGAGCACATCTGCTGGGCCAGGAATTACAGACTTTGCTGGACAAAGGGGCCATAGAACATGTTCCCCTCCCAGACAGAGAGTCGGGCTACTACAGTTGGTACATCTTGATTCCCAAGAGAGATGGGGGGGTGCGTACGATTTTAGATCTTTGCGGCTTGAACCGCTACCTCAGGAAATTCAGATTCAAAATGTTGACTGTCAAAATTATTGTTTCTCAAATCCAACCAGAGCATTGGTTTGTGACAATCGACCTCAAGGACGCATATTTCCATATAGAAATATTGCCACAACACAATGTTCCTGAGGTTCGCTTTCGGGGGGTGGGGGGGAGCTTTAACAGTATCGGGTTCTTCCATTTGGCCTAGGTCTGTCACCCACCACATATACAAAATGCATGGATGCAGTCCGGGCTCCTTTACAACTCCAGGGCATCCATATTTTGAATTACATAAACGACTGGCTGATACTGGCTCATTCTCATGAGCTAGTGCTTCGACATCGAGATGTCGTCCTAGCTCACCTCCATTCTTTAGGATTAATGACAGATGCTTCCCTCACAGTCTGGGGTGCGGTCTTGGATGGCCGTCCAGCAAAAGGGAGCTGGACAGGTCATCTTCTCGCATGGCACACCAATTGCTTCTAAATGATGGCTCTGCTTCTGGCTCTGAAGCACTTCCTCCAGCAATTGAGAGGTTACCATCTCCTAGTGCGGGTGGACAACACTGCGGTAGTTTCGTACATAAATCGCCAGGGTAGATGGCACTCGTGCCTCTTGAACAAGCTAGCACACCAGGTTCTGCTTTGGGCACAGGACAAGTTCCTGCCCCTCAGGGCGATTTACATTCTGGGGCATATGAATGTAGGAGCATACTTGCTATCCAGACAAGCTGTGACACATGGGGAATGGAAACTCCACCCCAAAGTAGTCAAATCTGGGAGAGATTTTATGTAGCAGAGGTGGACCCATTCCCCTCACTAGAGGCAGCACAATGTCCCCTTTACTACTCCCATTGGACAACCAGAGTGTGGTTCTCGGATCTAATATCTCTCCTCAATGGCTCACCCTGGGTGATTCCAGTGAGGAGGGATCTTCTGTCTCAGGGGACAATATTTCATCCCCGGCCGGAGTTCTGGAACTTTCACGTCTGAAGAGATGCTGGTCTTCCAGCCAGCGTAATTGAAACTATTCTAAGTGCCAGGGCTCCCTCAACTAGAAGAACTTATGCCCTCAAATGGAGTGTATTTGAAAGTTGGTGCATGGCAAGACATGTAGACCCATTCCACTGCCAGATTGTTTCAGTGCTGGAGTTTCTGCAAGAAAAGTTTTAGAAAAGGCTTATGCCCTAGTACTCTCAGAACGTACATAGCCACTATTTCGGCTTGTCATGCTCTGACCAATGGGGTTTCTGTAGTTAAGCACCATTTAGTTGCCTGTTTTATTTGTGGAGCTAAACGGTTGAGGCCGCCCACTAGAGCGACGGTCCCTTCGTGGCACTTAGCTATTGTGCTCGAAGGCCTGGTTGACACCTATTTCGAAACACTAGAGTCAGCGCCTGTCAGGCTTCTGTCTCTTATGATGGTTTTTCTTATGGCTATTACTTCTTTGAAGAGGACTGGGATCTGCAGGCTCTGTCAGTTGCCTCATCCTGTCTAGACCTTGCCCCTGGGCTAGTCAAACCTATTCTGCATCATCACCCGATCTATCTTCCGAAAGTTCCATTCTTGACCATGCACCCAGTCTTTCTCTAAGCCTTCTGTCCTCCGCCTTTCACAGCTCTGGAGCAGGACTTCAAGCAAAGACTTCACTTACTGTGTCCAGTACGTGCTCTTCAGATTTACGTCCACTGCACTAGCCAGTGGCGTAAGTCAGAGCAGCTTTTCACTTTTTCTAGAGCGGCCGCCACTAGACAGACACTGTCACATTGGGTGAGGTGCTATTGCCCTAGCCTATGAGGCATGTTGTCTCACTTCGCCTCTGGAAATCAGAGCTCATTCGACCAGGGGGATTGTCTCATCAATTGCTCTGGCAAGAAGCGTCCGCTTGCAGCAGGCGTGTGATGCGGCAGGCTGGTCCTCTCCGCACACATTTGTTAGATTTTGCAGTCTGGATGTCAATGCTACTCCGGGCTCGCGGATCCTCGAGTCGGCATCCCAGAGCTAGGTCTGAGACCTCCTTGGCTATTGTGAGCACACGCTACACATGCTGGGGGTCTAGACACTTGCAGTGCGGCGGCATTGGTATTCTTGTTCTCATAGCATTTTCATGCAGCATCGAGTATATCTTTAGAAAGGGAACGTCTCGGGTTACTTGGCTGTAATTCTGTTCCCTGATAAAGTGGGAAAAATTCCAATATGAATTCCTTTCTGTCTGTTCGTATTCAGGTTGCATGGTCATGTATGGGATATAAATGTATAGCGGGGATCCGATCGTTTGGCTGATGAACTGGCCAATAATCACTTCATTTTTACTGATTGTCTCTCAACAAGCTAATCACTTAAACTGATATTATTGTGATAACTCAAAACAGTTGTGCCAACCACATCATTATTATGATTATTATTGTGATGACTCAAAAAAGTTGACAACCACATCAAAATGCTGTCACCAGTCTGGGAATACAAGGGGGTATCAAAAAGTTGCAGATACGGTCGCTTTCTCCATATGTCCTCCTTTAGATGTCTCAAAACCTGGCAATAGAATTCGTTATTGACTGTTTGCCCCCTGGGGAGGAATTCGTGATGCACAATGTCGAAAAAGATGATGCAGGACCTACGGACCTGCCTCACCTTTCTCAATTGTTGAAATGATGGGCTCTTTCATTGTGAAGACTGTTGCTTTGTCTCAGGGTTGTAATAATACACCCAAGTTTTGTCACTGGTAATGAACCTTGACATGAATGACAGGTCATCTATGGCACGCAAATGGAGTTCTTGGAAGACTTCAATGCGATGTTCTTTCAGTCCTGGGTCAGCAGCCTGGGGACGAATTTGAAAGCAACACGATGAATGTTCACAGCTCCCAATGTACACAGGACGTTGTCTTTTGCCTTACAAAGGCAAGTGTGCTGCAATATGACAGAATAAGTCTCAAAACTTTTTGATAATACTACACATTACACAGTCTCTTTAAAAAACGTCAAACGTCATTGTTACCGTGAAACTTCCTCGTTTGTTTGTATGAGCGTTTAAATTATACTGCCTTTTCCATTGATACTAAATAACAATATTAACTAGTTTTACATTCTAATAGTATTGGACTTTTGCCTTTTTCCGTTTTTTGCGCTTTTTTGGGGAACGCATGTATCACCAAACAACTAAACTTCGACTCAGGTACGCTATAATGGATAATATTCAGCTTGTGCAGTGTGTGGAGTGCAGGATGTTTAGACATTCTTCCTCCATCATAGCGATAATTTTACTTGTGATAGGTGTGTGTTAGTTAGCACTCTGATGGAGAAGATATCAGCATTAGAGGAGCGCATCCAGACTTGAGAGAGGGTTAGAGAGCACGAGAGCAGTGTTATTCCCGTAGCGGAAAGTCTGGGTGCCGACTGGGTGACAACTCGATTCATTCAGCCAATGATGTACCCGCTGAGAAATCTGAAATAGCTCTGGTTATAGGAGACTCTATACTGAGGCACGTGAAATTAGCTAGGCCTTTAGGGGCGCCAGCGACAGTGATTAGGTGCATCAAGGGAGCCAGAGCACCGGACATAACAGGTAATCTTAGGGCTCAGCATAGGTTCTCCAAGATAGTGGTACATGCTGGGGCTAACGATATACACCTTTATCAGTCAGAGGTTAGTAAGAGTAACTTTACAGAGGTGTTAAAACTAGCAAAGGCAATGTCCGATGAAGTAGTTTGCTCTGTCCCCATACCAATGAGACGTGGAAACATAGCTTACAGCAGATTATGGTCGCTGAACCGCTGTATATCCAGGTGGTGCTCAGAAAATAACGTGGGCTTTATAGATAACTGGAAGACCTTTGAGGGCAAAGCTGGCCTGTTAGGGCGGTGTCCATCTCACTCAGTAAGGTGCTGCTCTCATTTCTTGTAGTATAGCGCAGTCTCAGAAGAGGCTTAGTTAATCAGTGACAATCTAGAGCCCAGGCCAGGGAGCAGACAGACAGGCTAAACCAACCGTCTGCTAGCTGTATWGAGTCGTCACTCAGGGTTCATCATATTGAGACTGTGTCTGTTCCCCGAGCTAAACACAAATTTAGRAAGACTAAGAAAATCTGTTTTAGTCATTTAATTAACAAAGACACCACAAACTCAGATCACACTGAATGTGCAGCCAGCACCTCTGATCTGAAAGCTAGGACTGTTTAATATTAAATCTCTCGCAACTAAAGCAAGTTTTGTTAATGAAACTATTATAGACCAGGAGTTTGATATATTATGTTAAACAGAAACCTGGATTAAAGAGAATGAGTATGTAGCCTTAAATGAAGCTAGTCCTCCTGGATACAGCTACATACTGTACACCAGCCTCGGCTAACTGGTAGAGGAGGAGGCGTCACAGTTATTTACAATGATAATCTGTCTATCGTACAAAAATACGGACTCAAATTTAATGCATTTGAAGTTCTCTATAGTAACCTACGCACAGCGCCRTGCTACTACTTCACATCAACCACCACTTTATCAATAATCTCCCAGAGTTATCAACATTGATTGGATTGCCATATKAYTCCACAGAACTCAATCAGGCGACTGAACATTTAGAGTCAACATTTCGTTATACCTTAGATAATGCAGCTCCCTGGTATAATGACCACACATGCACTTTTCACTCAGCAGTGGGTATGTTCCCAAATCCTTTAAATTAGCAGTTATTAAACCACTAATTGAGAAACCTGACCTTGACCTTTGTCAGTTGTCCAAATACAGGCCGGTATCAAACCTCCCCTTTATMTCTAAGATTCTAGAAAATATAGTAGCACAGCAACTATGTTCATATCTACATAGGAATGGCATAAACTAATTGTATCAGTCAGGATTTAGGCCTCATCACAGCACAGAGACAGAGATACGTAGTACTTATTAAAGTAGTAAATGACCTCCTATTGGCCTCTGATCGGTGTTGAGTCACTATACTTGTGTTACTCTACCTCAGTGCAGGTTTGACACTATTGATCATAGTATTCTCCTTCACAGATTAGAAAATGTAGTAGGAATTAAGGGAGCAGCCCTCCCGTGGCTCAGATCCTATTTGACTGATCATTATCAGTTTGTAGATTTAAATGGTGACCATTCTGCATGTTCTAAAGTAGAGTTTGGTGTTCCACAAGATTCAGTTTTAGGCCCACTTCTTTTTTTCTCTTTACATGTTTCCTCTGGGCAACATAATTTGTAAGCATGGTATTAGTTTTCATCATTATGCTGATGACAGTTATACGTCTCAGCAAAACCAGATGAGAAAAACCAGCCTACTAAAGTTAAGCAAGGACATAAGAGATTGGATGTTAACGTCTGTCTGCTTAATCCTAATAAGACAGAAGATCTAGTTATAGGACCACAAGCAATTAGAAGCAAGCTTTCTGATCACACTGTAACTTTAAATGGCCTTGCTGTTCCATCAAGTGCAACAGTRAAAGACCTAGGTGTGATTATAGATCCCAGCCTTTCATTTGAAGCACATGTAGATAATATCACCAGGATAGCATTCTTTCACCTCAGAAATATTGGCAATTTAAGAAATATACTGTCACTAAACGATGCAGAAAAAGTAGTTCATGCTTTTATCACCTCTAGGTTGGACTATTGTAACACCTTCTGGTTGTTCAACTAGGTGCATGAACAAGCTTCAGTTAGTCCAGAATGCAGCAGCGAGAGTCCTCACTAGAACCAGAAGATACGAGCACATCACCCCTATCTTATCTACAGTACACTGCATTGGCTCCCTGTGAAATTTCGCATTGATTTTAAAATATTACTTTTGACATATAAAGCATTAAATGGTCTCACGCTGCAGTATCTGAGTGAACTGCTAGTGTCTTACGATCCGCCACGCCTACTTCAATCAGGCTGCTTGTCAGTACCACGTATTATGAAAACTTCAGCAAGGGGCAGAACTTTTTTTTTAAAAAGCCCCAAAGTTATGGAATAGTCTTCCTATTAATGTTCGGGACTCAAAGACACAGTCTTAGTGTTTAAGTCTAGGCTAAAAAACTATTTATTTAGCCAAGCATTTTGGTAAATAAATTTGCCATAGATAAAGGAGCACATCCGGGGGACTCATGGACGTAGAGTATTATGGTGAAGTTGTATGTTTAGATGCTGTTTACTCCACTCTCATTGATCACTCAGGTTTGTTGACTGTGAAGTGATTGGTCACGTTACATCTCAGGGAGCCCTCATGTCCGTTTCCTTCTGGCTCTCCCTTTTAGTCATGCTGTTAGTTAGTCCTGCCGGAGTCCCTGCTTGCACTCTGCACTAAAGATACATTSACMTTATACATTGTTTGACTGTGACCATACCTAACTGCCATCTCTCCTTCTCTTCTGCTCTCTCCTCTTCTCTCTCTTCTCCTCTCTCTCTCCCTCTTTCCCTCTRCCTGTCTATCGAGCTATACATGTCGCTCCTGAGCTGCCCCTGGAGCTGTCCGACTCGTCCTGGTGTCCTGCTTCTRGTTGGAGATCTCATCGCATGGATGCCCTGTATGGTCTAACTGGGATGCGTGTGGTGACTGGGGACAGTTCMACTTTTCCACGAAGACGATCCTGTCCCCAACTGATGCAGACAGCTGTTCCCTGAGGACTTCAGTTTGATAGTTCAGGACTGGAGTTTCCTACAGTCTACCTGAGCCTCCAATAATGGACTGGCCTCAATTTTAACTTAAACACATTGTTATACTGAACTTCCAATCCCACACATCTTATCATTTTGATCCATACATGTTCACATCTCAAACAAACTTAAATAATTCTTTTGCAAACTCCATGCACACAAAGACGGGAATCGAGCCTGGCCGGGTATCAAACCCGGACCCTGGCGGTGCAAGGTGACAGTGCTAACCACTACACCACCGTGCCGCTTCCAAGAGAGTCTGTGATAACATATTTTCAATTAAAAAGCAAAACCCTGTGGAGGAACTTCTGCCAAAAGCTTTACCATAAAAAACCTTAATCACTGGTGTGAAACCTTTTAGGCACAAATAACCTGAAAATGAAAATGTATCCGCAAAGACAGCAGCTAAATCTTGTAAGTTGACCCTCAAACAACTCCATCTAGCAGAAGAACTCAATAAGGCTGGGCCTTACTCCACATAGAGTAAAATGTCTATAAAGAGCAGTTACCAGCTTCGGCTGAGGCAGCTCTGGGTTTACCTTATTGCTCCAGACATGCAAGCTGATACTAAGTGACTATTCAGYACACATTCAGGATGATAAGAGGAAAAGACTGTCTCTTAAAAATGCATAAATTCAGGTATTTATAAAGAAATGCCCACACTTGCTGCTTAATAATGAATGTATATGACCATAATGAGCTTTCCAAATACACACTGATGTTTCTGTTTATTTAAAAAGGTTTGGTGGAAATTTGTTTTTCATGCGCCTAGTTCCATGAGCTGCACGTTATAACTGTGACATCTGTATCACCGCAGTCTTGGGGAATCTAGCTCTCCGGATTACTGAGCCAACGCTTTGTCTCCCCCTAGTGTGTCTACGTGATTACCTGTCTTCACTTTAGCACTAAATTAAGTTCACCTGTGTCTCCCCTGTGTGTCTCCCTATTTATTCCAGCCGAACCCGTAACACTCCGTCCATTCACTGCTCTGAATCTCTTTGTTATGACCCACTTCTTAACGTGTTTGTGACCCCCCCCCCCATTTTAAGTGTATGACACTTTGTCAGAGCTTAAATATATACATATATATATATATATATATATATCAGTACTACATGTGAACATAGCAAGATGTGATATGATAGATAGATAGATAGATAGATAGATCGATAGATAGATAGATAGATAGATAGATAGATAGATAGATAGATAGATAGATAGATAGATAGATAGATTTCAATTCTATTTTATTTGTATGGTGCTTTAACGATTGTTATTATCGCAAAGCAGCTTCACGCAATCAAAAGAAATAGATAGATTAGGTAGGTAGGTAGAAAGGTAGGTAGGTAGAACTTTATTAATCTCAAAGGGAAATTGTATTGTTACAGTTGTTACAGCAGCCAGTTCACTGACTATAGAACAACATATATGCAACAAGCCGTATAAGAATATTAGGGCTTTAAAAAAATCTGAGAACTGAACATTAAGATGCATTAACGAGGTAAAACATTGCAAAATAATCTGAATATACGGTTTCTATGTACATGATGATTATATATACAGGTGGGAACTTAAGTAACTATACATAAGGTGCACCAGCAAGTAATATTAATAAAAAAGATAGAATGAATGTACATGATCATATCTTTGCAATCACATGGACAACCTAAGAGGCTATAGATTAAGGTGCATTGATGGGATGCATTCAGTGGAGTTGAAGTGAAACTTACTGAAAGTTCTCCACTGCATAGTAAGTAGATTGTGGATGGGATATGAGGTTTCTCCAGTATGGTTAACAGTTTGTGTAGCATCAATCTCCCACTACCGATTACAAGTCCCCAGTATTGAGCTGGCCTTCTTGATGAGTTTGTAGATTTTCCTAATGGCACTGCTACCCCTGCACTGCTGCTGCTACMCCCCTGCAGTCAGCAACAAAGAATATTGCACTTAYAACAAAAGACTGATAAAAGATCTGCAACATTTTGCTGCATATATTAAAGAGTCTGGGTTTTCTCAAAGAGTCTGCTCTGTGTTTTCCTGTAGATAGCAACTGTGTTGCATTTCCAGTCCAATCTGTCATCAGTGTGAACCTCCTCYTCCTCACCCCAAAAAGCTTAATGTAGTCCTGGTCCTTCAAAGATCCACAAACATCTGCATGGTTTTGGCCACATTCAGGACTAGGTGGTTTCTTTTGTGCTCCTCCACTAAGCTGTCCACTGGGTCTCTATACTCCTGACCACTATAAACACAACTGCAAAGTTATCTGAGAACCTCTGCAGATTCTGAGTTGTAAGTCCAAAGTGGTGGTGTTGGTGTTTTGCCTGCATCACAGCAGACCATCCGGTCCGCACATACAATCTTGGCACAGGTTTTATGTCTGATGCCTTTCCTGTTCCTGATGCAACCCTCCCATTTTATCCGGGCTTGGAACTAATTAATCTTAACTAGTTAATGCAGTGGCTGCGGTTTGGGCACTGGCTGAGAATCGAACTCGGGCTTTCCTGCACTATGGAAGTCCATAGTGAATTACATGGAAAAGAAACTTTAGATTACTTTTTGCTTTGATGATTCAGTAATGCTCATCACTTTTCAGACATGCATCCATGCAGCCTCACAAACTGTCGGTCAGATAGTCAGTAATCCAGGAGGTTGTGAAGGTGTCAACCTGCATCTTCTGGAGCTTCTCTTATGGAATTCTGTTAAAGGCATTAGAGAAATAAAAATATATAATTAAGTGATCTCACATCACACTGCTYCTTTGTCTAGGTGAAAAGAAGCTTGCTGAAGAATAACTGACACCCGAGAAGTGTTAATCACATGATTCTCAGGAATCTGATACAAACCTCGATACAGGGATTAAAWGACGGCTACTTTACTTTACTCAACACAAGCAAWTATGAGGTGCATATAAATACATTACAAATGGTGATGATCATTGTAATTTCATCCTGCTTTGCACACAGCTCATGAATTTTGTCACCCAGAAAATGTACAGTGAAAAAGTTTTTTTTGCATATTTGTCACATATTAATAACTGAGATCAATAAACAAATTTTAATATTACAAACAGATAACCAATCTCATCCCACCTCTTGGAAAACTCTCTCTCTCTARATCTTTCTCCTTTTCCCCAATAAACTATTTATAATAATCATTAAATTGTTCAGAAAGTGACCATTTTWAAAAGTATTTAAGTTGCCTGTAGTCTTCCTTTTTTAAGATTTATGAAGTACATTCTTAAAAAATGTAAAAGACATTAATGCACGAGATTGTAAGAATTCTTCCTGTCTTTAATTAAATTGGAAAAATTTTAATTCCTCTTTAATGGGAAGTTTAAACTGCCCCAAAAACAGTGAACATACATAGTAGCCTAGTGTTATAAATAGCAGTCTGACTTCAATAAGCTGCCAAAACCTTGGCACAAAAAAGGTGTGGTCACTAGATGAAGACACTGACCTTTACTTTTCACATGTGGATCGTGACATCCTCACCACAGAAGGGACATAATCTACTCTGACAGACGATGCCGAAGTCTTGCTTTCTGTAAATGTTGCCATGACAACAGGGAAACTATTACGTTTAGCCATAACCTCGGGCCAGCATTGCCATAACAATCTCCAAAATTTGATATGACCATGTAGCAATGCAATAATACAATGTAATAAAAACTCATCGATAAACAAACAAAGTATTGTAGCCTATTTAATGGTAATAGTTTAACATTTTTATTACATTGTATTATTGCATTGCAAATCTGCGGCGTGAACTGGGTCCAGATTGACTTACCCTGCGGTCCGGATCCAGACCGGAGCCTGGCCTTTGACATACATCACAAACACACACACACATGCACACACAAAAAAAAACACAGGTGAAAATGATATCTCACTGCAAAATTCTCAGTGTTGATTTAACACCCCAAGAGTTTATATACGACCTAATGGTCACGAATGTACTCTGAAAGTGTTAAATCAAGACCAAGGATTTTGCTGTGTAATCACATGACCAGCAAGTCTTTTTTTCTAGGTAAACTTACTGTGAGTGGTTCATAGGAGTTAGAGGTCTTCAACAAATTTTTGTTGGTGTTATCACCACCAGTTTAGCCATTTTTTGTTTTCAGGATAAAATACTGGAGAACTGATCACCAGCACAGCAGTGCTTCAATCATGTGGAATAAAAATCAGCTGAAAACAAACAAGCTGACAGCAGCTCCTTACTGAACACATTCATTCTGTTACTGGGGTGCTCTGGGCACTCTCGGGATCTTCATAGAGAATGTCTCGGGGTGCTGCATACTCTGCCATGTTGGGTAAACCATACAGCACACAGCAGCTGAGAGCACTGCGGAACACTTCCATGTCTTTCACTTTGTACCATTTAGCAGTTTCCTCATCATAATACTCCACTTTATTGGTAGTGGTATTTCCATTGTAGCCTCCAACAACAAAAAGTAGATCATCCAGCACCTCAATGCCAAAGTTGCTGCGCTGGTTGTTCATGTTTGGAACATTTCTCCATGAATTGGTCAGAGGATTATACACCTCTGCACTTTTCAGACGATCCGCACCATCATATCCCCCAATGGCATAAACTTGTTTTCTATACGCAACCACACCCAGTCCACTCCTTCTGCTGGTCATTCGGGGTAGAAGAGTCCACTCGTCCATCTGAGGATTGTAATATTCCGCTGTGAATGAACATTCATTTCCATCAAACCCTCCACATATGAACACTTTGCCATTAAGTACTGTAGCGCTAGCATCGCTCCTGCGTTCATGCATTGGTGCTATCATACTCCACTGATTGTTCTTAGGATCATACCGTTCAGCTGTGTTAAGCCGTTCAATTCCATTAAGTCCTCCCATTGCGTAGATGTAGCTATCCAGCTCGCACACACTCACGTAAGACCGGCGAGAGTGCATGGGACCCACCTCAGCCCAGGTTCTGCTGATGGGGTCAAATCTATGCACACTGTTAAAGTAATTCATGCCGTCAAATCCTCCCATGCAGTACACAAAGCCATTGAGGAACACCGCCCCCTGATAGGCTCGTGGACTCTCACTGCTGCATGTCACATCAACCCAGCACTGTGCTCGTGGATCATATGCCTCTATGATATTGGTGGGACCTTCTTGGCTCCAGCCACCAATAGCCAGCAGAACAGAACTGGGCAGCCGAGGCCGAGCCAGATCAGAGTTGAGAAATTCAGCTGTGTTCAGGCCATAGATATTCAGCAGAACACTGTAGATAATCCGTCTACATGCTGTGTTCTCTGACACTAAATTGTGGTTCTTTACATTGTCCATAAAGTAGTCCTGTGGCAGTAGTCCCATACGCACCCTGGCTAGTAATTGTCCAATGTATTTTTTTCGCTCCAGGGGTGCATGTTCAATCCATAGTATAATAGCCTCAAACACCAAATTCTCCTCTTTCACATTCAGCTCATTTTTCTCCATGATCTCACAAAGCTCTTCAACTGTGAGGTCCAGAAACTCCTCAGAGACATGCAGCACCTTCTCGAAGTAGTGCAGGACGAACTGCAAGGCTTGCTGCTCTAATTTCCTGCAGAAGTAGAAGCGAGCAAAGCGCCAAATGCCAATGCAGTTCTCCTGGCACAGCCGAGCCTTCAGGAACACTGAGCACTCATTTACTAGATCACTCATTGCCAAATAATCAGCAGCAATAAGAAGCTCATGCACATTTTCCTCTGTGATCTTAACCTGCTGTATGTATGCATACTCCATGATTACCTCTATTATTTCTGAGGAGACACCTGGGATGGTGAACTGAAATTCATCTGGAGGATAACAGTCATGGGTGAAGAGAGCTCTGAAGTAAGGGCTACAGCCACACAGGATGATCTTGTGTGCATGGAACTGGGCACCATTGACTTTGACGAGAACATCACAAAGCTCCTTCTCTAAACGCAGCTCATTGAAGATATTGCAGACCATTGTGTCCTCCTTCCTCTCCATTTCTATTCTTTCTTTCCAGGAGACAAGTGAGCAAACTTGTCTCCTGTTCAGCAGATCTGTGTGAGTCTGTAGCATATCTGTGTAAGACTGGCTAAAAGTAAAGCTTCAGCCTTTGTGTCTTTAGTTTGACTTTATGACCTCATAAGTGATTGAAAGTAGAGCTTCAGACATCTGTGCCTTTAGTTTGGCTTCTATGACCTCAAAGTGGTTGAAAGTAGAGCTTCAGCCGCTGTGTCTCAAGTTTGACTACTATGACATCATCTTCCAATTGGGCAATAGTGGCTCAGTGGTAGGTTTTTCACCTCCCATACGGAAGGCCTAGGATTCCCAGCCAGTCCACAAATCCCAGCCACTGGATTCAGTGCCAGTCTTAAGCCCAGATAAAATTAGTGGTGTGTCAGAAATGGCATCTGGTGAAAGAGGACAGGGAAGAAAGTATTCAATAGGTTCCTTAATGGTGATGGGACTAGAAAAGAGGATTTAAACTAAAAGGAAAATGAGGGAGATCAAGACCAAAAGGTTAGTGGTAATGCAACATAGTGGATGCCGAGTTCTTGTAAATGCCACGAAGACAAGACGTTTGAATACGTAACGGCGTGACGCTTAAATAATTTCATTCAGTTGCTCCTAAGCTGCCAGTGATCCAGACCCTCTCTGGACCTGTCTGACTCATCCTGGTGCTTCAGTTTTGGTTGGAGATCTTGTCGCCTAGATGCCCTTGTGGTCTGMCTGGGACGTGTGTGGCAACATGAAGACAGTCCTGGCCTCAGCCGATGCTGACAGCTGTTCTCTGAGGACTTGGTGACTGTAGTCACTTGATAGTTCAGGAATGGAATTTCTTACCTGAGCCTCCAATAACGAACTAGACTCCATATTAACTTAAAACCATCAACTGTTATATTGAACTTCCAGCTGCCTAACACAGTATGCAGATCAATCCCTGTTAACCGTTATAACCGAAATGAGGACGTGTTGGCGCCAAGATGGCGCCGGTGAGGTTGGCTGCCATCATGACTGCTCCGACATATTTTACTTTGTTTTCGCCTTTTAAGTTAAATTTTAAACCGGCAAATTCATCACCATGGAGTGCATTAAGTACAATATTCATATTCATCAAGTAAGATACTCTTATTCTTATTGTACTCACAATTTGAAGTTTTTAACTCCAAGCTGGAGTGAGATCCTGAAGAACAAAGGAGGCGATCCAAAGTATAACGGGCTGAGAGGAACAGGTAGGAACAGACAGAGSGTTTGTCTAGCATCCTGCTCGATGTTCAGTCACTGGAGAACAAACACGATGACCTCAGGGCCAGGGTAAAATTCCAGAGAGGCATTCAGGACTGCAATCTTCTCTGCTTCACAGAGACATGGCTGAATCCAGCTGTGCCGGACCACGGCATCCAGCCGGCCTAGTTCTTCTTGGTTCGCCGCATGGACAGGACACAGGACTCAGGGAAGTGAAGGGGAGGCGGTGTGTGCTTAATGGTAAACAACAGCGCAAGCATTGTTCTTCTTACACGCTCCTGCACACCCAACCTGGAACTCCTTTTAATCTTCCTCGGAAGTTTACATCAGACATAATCAGTGCCATTTACATTCCTCCGCGTTTTCAATGGCGTGGTCTCCACTTTCATGAAACCAGAACGAGCGTATCTGCTGACTTGGCAATTACAGACTTTGCTGGGAAAACAGGCCGTGGATCATGTTCCCCTGCCAGACAAGAGAGATGGAGGGGGGGGGGGGTTGAACATCAATTGGACAGCCAAAATGATTGTTTCTCCAATTTAACCAGAGGTTTGGTTTGTGACAGTCAACCTGAACGACACATATTTTCATATAGAAATATTGCCACAATACAGGAGGTTCCTGAGGTTTGCTTTCGGGGGCGAAGCTTACCAGTATTGGGTCCTTCCATCTGGCCTAGCCCTGTCACCCCGCACATATATAAAATGCACGAATGCAGCTCTGGCTCTATGATTCCAGGGCATCCGTATTCTGAACGACGACTAGCTGATCCTGGCTCAGTCTTAGTAGCTCGACATCGGGATGTCGTCCTAGCTCATCTCCATTCTTTAGGATTGAGACTCAACGCCACGAAAGGCGTTCTCTTTCTTGTTCAGAGGACAACATATTTGGGTGTCACATTTGATTCGTTCACAAGGCGAGCACAGCTGTTTTCCGCTCGTGTCTAACCCATCCTCCAACACCCAGAAGGAAATCAAGCTAGGCCAGAAAGTGACTCTTCAGCACTTTCAGAGATCTTTAGGTCTCATTGCAGCTGCATCCACGGTGATACCTTTGGGCCTTCTGCACATGAGAGCGTTTTCAGTTGTGGCTGAGAGCCAGGGGATTTCACTCAAGGGCCAATCCGCAGAGGTTAATAAGGGTTACGCGCCGGGGGCTTCGTACCCTTTCTATGTGGTTCAGACCCCGGTTTCTGACTTTAGGTCCGTCTTGTCGTCACAAGATGCTAACGACAGATGCTTCCCTCACGGGCTGGGGTGTGGTATTAGATGGCAGTCCAGCACAAGGGAGCTGGAGACGTCATCTTCTCGCATGGCACACCAATTGCCGCAAAACGATGGCTCTGTTTCTGGCCCTGAAACACTTCCTCCAGCAGTTGAGAGGCTACCATGTCCTAGTGCGGGTGGACAACACTGTGGTAGTGTCGTACATAAATTGTCAGGGTGAACTGTGCTTGCGTCGCTTGAACAAGCTAGCGTACCATATACTGCTTTGGGCACAGGACAAGTTCCTGTTCCTCAGGATGATTTACATTCCGGGGCACATGAATGTAGGAGCGGACTTGCTATCCAGACAAGCTGTGACACATGGGGAATGGAAACTCCACCCCGAAGTAATCAGTCAAATCT
The DNA here is from genome assembly GCA_003987875.1 of Clarias batrachus. Lineage (NCBI taxonomy): Eukaryota > Metazoa > Chordata > Actinopteri > Siluriformes > Clariidae > Clarias > Clarias batrachus. The sequence continues at coordinate 102,867 of QMIH01000701.1, read as the reverse complement.
GGGAAAGATTTTATGTAGAGAGGTGGACCTCTTCGCCTCACAAGAGGCAGCACAATTTCCCCCTTACTACTCTGACTCCTCCAGCACCCCTGGGTCTGGATGCGATGGCCCACACGTGGCCCAGATTACGCCTTTATGCATTTCCTCTGATAGTTCTGCTTCCAGGAGTCATGGTGAGGGTGCATCTACAGGGTTTGTGCCTCTTATCGGTAGCGCCCCATTGGCCAACCAGAGTGTGGTGCTCGAGTTTCTGCAAGAAAAGCTGTGCTCTGGCTTATGCCCTAGGACTGTCAGAACATACATAGCCACTATTTCGGCATGCTCGGACCAATGGGGTTTCTGTGGGAAAGCACCATTTAATTGTCCGTTTTATTCGTGGAGCTAAACGGTTGGGGCCACCCACTAGAGCAACAGTCCCTTTGTGGGACTTAGCTATTGTGCTCAAAGGCCTGGCTGACACTCCTTTCGAACCACTAGAGTCAGCGTAGTCAGCGAGTCAAAGCTATTCTGCATCCTCACCCAAACTATCTTCCGAACGTGATCAAGATAAGAGGTGCTGGCTGTGGCCCCACATTCAAAAATGTAAACAATCCTATGTCATCATGAGAAATAGTACAAATGTTCATTTCAAAATAAGCCGAACAACTTTCGCACTGCATGTCCTGGGCTCAACTTAACAGGAGGCCGATTATTTTGGGTCGTTCGCAAAAACGCACCAGATGGATTTTTATATACTCCTCCTAGGGAATTTATACGATTGAGGATGCAAAATTGCGGAGGGTTTTTCTGATATTTCAAACGGGTCTGCCGTGATAATGTCTTAAACACACACACACACACACACACACACACACAGA
>QMIH01000701.1:43060-68816 GCA_003987875.1 Clarias batrachus | reverse complement strand
AAGAGCTCTGGTTAAAGGAGACTGTATACTGAGGGACGAGAAATTAGCTAGGCCTTTAGGGGCGCCAGCAGCAGTGGTTAGGTGTATCCCGGGAGCCAGAGCACCGGACATGGCAGGTAATTTTAGGGCTCTAGGACAGCATAGGTTCTCTAAGATAGTGGTACATGCTGGAGCTAACAATATACGCCTTCGTCAGTCAGAGATTAGCAAGCATAACCTTACAGAGGTGTTTAAACTAGCGAAGGCGATGTCCAAAGAAGTAGTTTGCTCTGGTCCCATCCCTATGACATAGCTTACAGCAGGTTATGGTCGCTGAACCGCTGGATGTCCAGATGGTGCTCGGAAAATAATGTGGGCTTTATAGACAATTGGAACACCTTTGAGGGCAAAGCTGGCCTGTTAGGGCGGGACGGTGTCCATCCCACTCGGGAAGGTGCTGCTCTCATTTCTTGCAGTATAGAGCATAGTCTCAGAAGAGGGCTAGTTAATCGRTGACAATCCAGAGCCCAGGCCAGGGAGCAGACAKACAGGCTAAACCRACCRTCTGCTAGCTGYATAGAGTCGTCACTCAGGGTTCATCATATTGAGACTGTATCTGTTCCCCGAGCTAAACACAAATTTAGAAGAAGACTCAAARTCTGTTTTAGTAATTTAATTAACATAGATACCACAAACTCGGAAYACACTGAATGCGCAGCCGGCACCTCTGATCTGAAGCTAGGACTGTTAAATACAAGATCTCTTGCATCTAAAGCAGTTATTGTTAATGAAATTATCACAGATCAGTTAGAGTCAACATTTCGTTATACCAAAGATAATTAGATAATTAGCTCCAGTTAAAAGGAAATTGATTAGAGATAAGAAACTCGCTCCCTGGTATAATGATCACACGCGCAGTTTAAAACAGACCGCTCGAAAATTAGAACATAAATGGCATCAAACCAAAATGTTAGTATTTCAAATAGCATGGAAGGAGAGCAACCTGAACTATAGAAAAGCTCTTAGTGTAGCTAGAACAACGTATCTATCCACAGAATAGGTAAGTTGATAACAGAACCCATGTTGAAAAAAATTAATTCTTCAATCAGCATTGGGTATGTTCCAAAATCTTTTAAATTAGCAGTTATTAAACCGATAATTAAGAAGTCTGACCTCGACCCTGGTCAGCTGACCAATCACAGGCCGATATCAAACCTCCCCTTTATCTCTAAGATTATGGAAAAAATGGCTGCGGAGCAGCTATGCTCATATCTACATAGAAATAACATACAMGAACTGTATCAGTCAGGATTTAGGCCTCATCACAGGACAGAGACAGCACTAGTTAAAGTAGTAAACGACCTCCTATTGGCCTCTGATCAGGGTTGCATCACTATGCTTGYGTTACTCGACCTCAGCGCAGCTTTTGACACAATTCATCCTAGCGTTCTCCTTCACAGATTAGAAAATGTGGTAAGAATTAAGGGAACAGCCCTCTCCTGGCTCAGATCCTATTTGACTGATTGTTATCAGTATGTAGATTTAAATGGTGATTATTCTGCATGTTCACTAGTGGAGTTTGATGTCCCGCAGGGTTCGGTTTTAGGCCCACTGCTTTTTTCCCTTTACATGCTTCCTTTGGGCAACATAATGTGTAAGCATGATATGAATTTTTATTGTTATACTGATGACACACAGTTATACAGTAYGTCTCAGCAAAACCAGATGAGAGAAACCAGCTTGCTAAAGTTGAGYAATGTGTAAAGGATATAAGAGACTGGATGCTAACTAACTTCCTTCTGCTTAATCCCGAGAAGACAGAAGTTCTAGTCATAGGACCGCATCCAGCTAGAAGCAAGATTTTAGATCACACTATAATTTTAGATGGCCTTTCTGTTCTATCTAGTGCAACAGTAAAAGACCTTGGTGTGGTTATAGATTCTAGTCTTTCATTTGAAGCTCATGTAGACAATATCACCAGGATARCATTCTTTCACCTCAGAAATATTGCCAAGATAAGGACTATAWTGTCAYTAAACGATGCGGAAAAACTAGTTCATGCTTTTATCACCTCAAGGTTGGACTATTGCAATGCTTTACTGTCTGGTTGTTCAAGTAGGTGCATAAACAAGCTTCAATTAGTACAGAATGCAGCAGCCAGAATCCTCACTAGAACCAGAAGATATGAGCATGTCACCCCTATCTTATCTTCACTTCATTGGCTCCCTGTGAAATTTCACATTGATTTTAAAATACTACTTTTGACATATAAAGCATTAAATGGTCTCGCGCCACAGTATCTGAGTGAACAGCTAGTGTCTTACGATCCGCCACACCTACTTCGATCAAAGGATGCAGGCTGCTTATCAGTACYGCATATTATAAAAACTACATCAGGGGCAGATCTTTTTCTTACAAAGTCGCAAAGTTATGGAATAGCCTCCCAAATAGGGTTCGGGACTCAGAAACAGTCTCAGTGTTTAAGTCTAGAGTAAAAACCTATTTATTTAGCCAAGCATTTTGTAAGTAGATTTGCCTTAGGTAAAGGAGCAGATCTGGGGGACTCTTGGATGTAGAGTATTATGGTATGTTTAGATGCTGTCTTCCCCACTCTCACTGATCATTCAGGTTTGTCAATGGTGAGGTGATTGGTTGCTTTACATCTCAGGGAGCCCTCATGTCTGTGTTTCCTTCTGGCTCTCCCTTTTAGTTATGCTGTTATTGTTAGTCCTGCTGGAGTCCCTGCTTGCACTCTAAATATACATTCACCTTATACATTATATGACTGTGACCATACCTGTTATCTCTCCTCTTTTGCTCTCCCCTCTCCTGTTCTCTCTCCCCCCCTCTCTCTCTTTCGAGCTAGATATGTCATTACTGAGCTGCCATTGATCCAGGCTCCCTCTGCCCTTTGGTCCTGCCTGACTCATCCTGGTGCCCCGCTACTGGTTGGAGATCTCGTCACATGGATGTCCCGTGTGTCTCTTTGGGATGCGTCCGATGTCTGGGGACGGTTTTACTCTACTAGGAAGACGGTTCTGGCCTCGCATGATGTTGACGGCCATTTCTCTGCGGACTTGGCTACAGTCGCTCGATAGTTCAGAACTGGAATTTCCTACAAGTCTATCCGAGCCTCCAATAACTACCTGGATTCCATATTAACATCAATTAACACCTATTAACAATTATTATACTGAACTGTCTGCCACCCAACACACAGTATGAATACAGATCAATTCCTGCTTTCTGTTCACCCAAATGAGGATGGGTTCCCTGTTGAGCCCGGTTCCTCTCGAGGTTTCTTCCTCGGCTTGCTCATCAGAAACTATCTTACCATTTTTTGATTCATACACATTCACATTTCATACAAACTTAAATAATTCTATTGATTGTGTAAGATGGATGCCTGTAGGCCTTTTGCTAACTAGATAATTTTGAACGGGTACCTGTTAGCCGACCTTTGAATTCTGTCAATTGTTGACATTAAACACCTGCCACGCTTCAAAGTTACCATGACAAGGATTTCAGAAAGATTAGCTTTAATCTCGGGGCAGAATCACTATAATGCCAAACAGACTACAAAACTGACAATTTATGTTGCCTTGTACAAAGGAAGGGTGGGTACAGAGTCTGTAGCCCAATTAGTGTTTCTACAGCTACTGTACAAATAGATATAATGGCAAGACGCACTCAGTTAAGTAAAGAGAAAAGTCTCTCCATCATTACTTTAAGAAATGAAGGTCAAGTCAATCTGAAAAAAAAAAAAGAACTTTGAATGTATCCTCAAGTGCAGTCGCCAAAAACTATGAAACGCTGTGATGAAACTTGCCCTCATGAGGACCGTCCAGGGAAAGGAAGACAGAGAGCTACCGCTGCTGCAGAGGATAAGTTTATTAGAATGACCAGCCTCAGAAACCTCCACTTTACAGGACCTCAGATTAGAAACCACATAAATGTTTCTTGGAGTTCCAGCAGCAGACATTTCAACATCCACTATTCAGAGGAGACTGCATGAGTCTTCAAGGTCTTGTGGCAATGACACCATTACTATAGAAGAACAACAAGCTAGACTTACCTGGGCCAAGAAACTCCTTTGGTCTAATGAGTTCAAATGTGAGATTTTTGGTTATAACCACCGTGTCTTTGATTAGACATAGCAATAGTGAACAGACGGTTTCCAATTCAGTGGTTCCCACTGTGAAGCATGGAGGAGTAGGTGTGATGGAGATTTGCTGGTGATATTGTTTAGTCAAAATTGAGATCACACTTAACCAGCACGGCTACCACAGCATTTTGCAATGACATGCCTTCCCATATAGTTTGCACTTAGTGGAACCGTGATTTTTTTTTTCCCAAGAGGACAACGATCACAAACACACCTACATATGTACTAGCTATTCGTCCAAGGAAGAGTGTGATGGAGTGCTGCACCAGATGATCTGGCCTCCACAATTACCCGCTCTAAATCACACTGAGATGGTTTGAAATTAGTTGGATAACAGAGTGAATGAAAAGCAGCCAACAAAAACTCAACACCTCTTGCCAGATTGTTGGAAAACCATTAGAGTATGCAAAGCTGTCATTAAAAAATAAAAATATGGTTACTTCGAAAAATCACAAATATATTCTGGGTTATGTCATTTTTTTTGACAAAGTAATTCCAAATTTGTTTTTTAAAAATCTTAAATTTTAATATACAATGTTTAAAAAAAAAGAATTAATTAAGAAGGTGTCCAAAAACATTAATTAAGAAGGTGTCCAAACTTTTGACTTTTATAATATATTATATAAAAATAATAGATTAGAATGTCAGGTAATTTTGATTCTAGACATTGTGTTAAAGAACAAAAAAAGATTTAAATCAAAAGAATTAAATGTTGGGACTATCCATTTTTGTGATATCAAAACTGTCAAAAGTTACACATGAAGGACTTACAGATGTATTTCACACACAAGTCATAATATGTAGTATTTTCTTTGTAATAGTTTGACTATATCAAGTTTAGTTCACATTTCCTTGCTTTCTAAAATGGGCTCAAAGCAAGATCCATAACAAGATAGCATGACCACCAAGGAAACTGATTTAGCCCACTGGACTATATTTTTGTCACCACTAATAAGTACCAGCAGGCTCACCCCCACTCCACAACATGTGACTCGTAGTCCCAGTACTCCCGAGGTCTCTGTGTGTTGGCGTCTGGGTAAACCCGGGATCGGCTGGTCACTGGGCCAGACATTATCAGAATGTGATGCTGATTCTATCAGGCCTATAAGAGATGAAAAGATATACACCAAGTTAAGATTCAGTAATTAACACCGGGTCACAGAAAACCAGGTCAAGCATATATGAACCTCTTCATGATCAGGAAAAACTCAATAAACTGTTGTTAAAATTCCACCACCATGCCACAGCTTGATGAACTGAATTAAGGCACTGAAGCATGAGGGAGAWGTTCATGATGGGTTCATGAAATACCCAGATGAAACCCACCAAGCACATGCCAGAGGAGGGAATTCACATTATCTATAATTTTTACACTTTGCTGCTTGAATTATTTAACCACTGAGTATTGAGATGTCTCAGGTACAGCAGCCATCTGATAAGATGAAGATTAAATTCTGGATGTAATACAACTTTATTTATTAAGGCATAGTGTTAATATATAAATAGCCAAAAGGTGAAAAGAATACACCATGGAGGTAGTGCACAGTCCTTACAAGTTTGTACTCCATTGCACACTAGGGAGTATAATCCCTTGTTCCACACACCAAGTAGAGCCCTTGATCAGAGGTTTTATGATGTGCTGAATAAAATYACTATAAGCAGAACCAATAAATCACTCCTAGTATCTTGTCCTTGATGATTACCTTAAATATGTCGTTAAGTTGTCATCAAAAACAGCATTCTCAAAAGACTCGAAAAGAGTAAAATACCATGGACAGATGGTCTACTGTTAAAATTGTCATTCCAGAAATTCCAGGATCTTGACTTCCAACTACCTTGGAGGACAAATAGTCTCTTCAATTTCGAAGCTAAATTTGATATCACACGCTGTGGCCAAAAACAGTGCAAGCCAAAAATCCTAAGCCACCCGAAGAAAATGAGTTTTGAATAGCCACATGTGAACATACAGTCATAAAGTTAAGTCAATGTTGAGGGAGTGACTGACCGCGCCACATCTCAAATAAAAATCCTCAAACATCCGTAGAGCAAACTTTGTTCCTTCTCAAGCCCTTCCTGCAATCTATTATTACAATCTGTTGTTACAATTATGGCATTATAGCATCCAACAGTCATGAAAACAAGATAATCAAGATTTTTGTGCACTTTCTTTTTTTTCCCACAAAACTTATTTTGTGTTATTTCACTCCTCTCATACACCGATTTATTACTGGCAGCCCGATAAAATATATTTCATTGTTTTTTTTATTTAAATGGGCAGAGTCGTAGGTAATTGTAGAAAAGTGCATACACAAACAGCACAGGAATGTGCATAGAACGCATATCATCACAACATAGGATCGTCTTTATGGTTGAACAGTTGGTTTGCCAAAAGCATTTCTCCAATCTGAAGTCCACAAAAGGAACCCAACTCTTGTCTAAGTTATAAGTAACCATGTAAGGAATCTGGCTAAAAAAAGGACAGTCAAGCTAACGTTAATAAACACCTGGGCTGTCGTGGTTAGCCTGCTATATATACAGGAGTTGGACAATGAAACACTGGCTAATTTAGTGTTGGAGGTTTCATGGCTAAATTTGACTAGCCTGGTGGCCAATCSTCATTGATTGCACATTCCACCAGTAAGAGCAGAGGTTGAAGGTTTAATTAGCAGAGTAATAGCACAGTTTTGTTTAAAATATAGTAATGCAAACAACATTATGGGTGACATATCAGAGTTTAAAAGAGGACAAATTGTTGGTCTGCGTCTCGCTGCCGCATCTGTGACTAAGACAGCAAGTCTTTGTGATGCATCAAGAGCCACSGTATCCAGGGTAATGTCAGCATACCACCAAGAAGAACGAACCACATCCATCAGGACTAACTGTGGACACAAGAGGAAGCTGTCTGAATGGGATGTCCGGGTGCTAACGCGCATTGTATCCAAAAAACATAAAACCACAGCTGCCCAACTCACAACAGAATTAAAAGGGAAACTCAACTCTTCTGTTTCCACCAAAACTGTTTGTCGGGAGCTCCACAGGGTCAATGTACATGCCCGAGCTGCTGGTCACTCGTGCCAATGTTAAAGGTCAGATTCAAYGGTGCCAGCAATGAAAATCTTGATCTGTGGACAATGTGAAACATGTATTGTTCTCTGATKAGTCCATCTTCACTGTCTTTCCCATATCCGGGAGAGTTACGGTGTAGAGAYGCCCCAAAGAAGCAGCCCACCCAGACTGTTGCATGCCCAAAGTGAAGCATGGGGGTGGATCAGTGATGGTTTGGGCTGCAATATCATGGCATCCCCTAGGCCAAATACTTGTGCTAGATGGGCGCGTCACTGCCAAGGACTACCGAACCATTTGGATTCATGTGCACCCAATGGTTCAAACATTGTATCCTGAATGCGATGCCGTGTATCAGGATGATAATGCACCAATACACACAGCAGGACTGGTGACAGATTGGTTTGATGACCATGAAAGTGAAGTTGAATATCTCCCATGGCCTGCACCAGATCTAAATATTATTGAAACTTTGGGGTGTCCTGGAAGAGTGAGTCAGGAAACGTTTTCCYCCAACAGCATGACATAGTGACCTGGCCACTATTCTTCAAGAAGAACGGCTCAGAATCCCTCTGGCCACTGTGCAGAACTTRTATCTGTCTTTCCCTAGACAAATTGATGCTGTATTGGCTGCAAAAGGAGGCCCTACACCATACTAATGAATTATTGTAGTCTAAAACCAGGCGTTTCAGTTTAATTGTCCAACCCCTCAGATTGGAGAAATACTTTTGGTAGCTGCGAGTCAATATCGACTTCTTGTAAAAAGTAAAGCTGGGCGATATGCCCTATAAATTGAATCTCGATTTTTTTTAGACCAAATTCGATTTTAAAATGATTTTTTTGCTTAAAATAAATAAATAAATAAAAACAGACAGTATAGGTTTTTTATTATTATTATTATTATTATTATTTACTTAAGCACACTGATATAACCRAACATGAACTGCTTATTTGGATTAAAAGTATATATATTAAATCACTTAGACAATTTTGCAAACCACATGCAACTGACATACTGAATAAAATCAACAGGTGCCTGACAGCATTTTAACTGTGTTATATGGGCATAATGTCTTTAGCGATTTAACACGACACAACATCAGAAATATCTCTCCATCGAGGCCCCTCTTATCATATAGGATACAGTGGGGAAATGTGCTCACTGTGTTCACCTGACTTTTAGCCGGTGTTTTCGCGCTGCAGCTTGTCTTGATTATCYYGCAGCGCCAAACACGCCGCTGATTCAACAGTGTGGCTCTGTTTGAGGTGCGCGAGTAAATTAGTCGTGCTCAAGTAAATTACCTTCTTTTAGTTGCCACAAACTACAAATTTTACACCGAGATTTGGCTTGTTCAATATGTAAAGTTGCAAACCCGAACAATTTCCATACAACTGAAAAAACCGTGTCTCTGTTGGAAACAACATCTTTGGTTTCATCAGAGCGYGCTGCCATGTTGTATCTTGTATTTCTCACGTGCGTGAAGCTCGCGGTGCCGTACCAAAGTGAAACTGTCAAATCGATTTTCATTTTTCAAAATAGACAAACCATAAATTTTAGTTAATCGAAAATAACRATTAAATCGCCCAGCTCTACTCAAAACCAGTATTTCCCAATTTATAGCACAGGCATGACAGGCCACCATGCAAACATCTGAGATTCCCATCCCATCCAATGTACACCAATGTAGGGAAATAATCATTTAGGTTTGGGAATTTGTCTTTTCCCCCCCTCGTGTCTCCACCCTGCTTCAATCTGATTAAATTCTGAAAACTGTGGTTGGAAAAACGAACAACCCGGGAATTAAAACGCTATTTTTTTTGGTCAACAGTAAACCGAATGGATCAGTTTGCCACTAAACAATCTGATTGTCATTAACATACAGCGCACATGTGGACACATCTGCAAACTGATAGCAGCTCCCTGACACCTGCAAATCATATGAAATATTCTAATCCTGATTATGACAGCAAAATTAATGGCAGTTTTGTTCGCTGCAGATTTCTTTTTGCCCATGGTGGGATTAATGGGTGTAAAAGACAGGTTAATGCGAAGTTAACAGTGTCATTTGTTTAGCAGCATTTGATGGTTAACATTATTTAATGTAGCTGGTAAGTTGCTAGTCTGGACTGAGGGCCTGCGTGATGACATCAGACTTCCTGTTAACCTGAGTAGTGTTAATAGAGTATAAAAACAACCCAATGACAGTGTTTCCCACACATACGATACAAAGAAGAAAAAAAAGAAAAAAGAAACCTGCGTCAACAGAGGAGGCTTCAGACATCACACTGTGCATTTGGGTTTTCTGATATGTCAAATAGAGAATGTTATCGTTACTTTTAAAATGTGTAAATCTTTACTACTACCAGAATATGGAAATGCTTTAACAAAAATGCAAYTCACCAAATGTGCATAATATTATTCTTATTATACTACAATAATCCTACTACTATTTTGTCACAAAAACAACCTAAAACAACTATTTATTACAATACAGTAATGCAGAAAAATGGATAAAATGCTTGTTTTTAAGGGCTACCTGCTCTAACAAACAGTGGCATCTATACACTCAGAGTTTAGTTTCATTTCAGTTTTACTACTCTTCACATATTGGTAGATGGAGGGGAGGGTTTGCAGGTTGGGATTGCTGAAATGTGAAATTAAAAATATATATCAAACAAACAAAAATATTCTATTTTTATTGTATGCAGTAGACCACTTTTGTCCTGGCAAAGCRGGTAATGCCATCCCACTCCATTGCAAGTACATTTCACCCGAGTTGATTGATGCTAATAATAACAAATATAACCCTAACCCTAGGCTCAGCAACGATATGTGGCAATAAAATGAAGTCAGCTGATGACCTGAATGTACTGAATCACCAACTTGGTCAATTAATGGATTTTTTTTTTTCTTCCATGATGGCATGGCCATATTCCGAGATGATGACAGTATTCCTAGGGTTCAAATTGTCAAAGAGTGGCACAGGGAGAATAAGACATCGTTTTCACACATGGATCGGCCACCACAGAGTCCAGAGCTTGTGTGCTGGAGAAGGCTTTAAGCTTAGCAGAGAAAATTTTATGCAACTCTGGACGGGAATACTGTAAATGTTGTGACGTTGCATAATCTTGAAATGATGCCCAATTAAATATTAGAATATGTGTGTATACATACACACCTGTAGAGTGACATTAAGCTGTAACGTTAAAAAAAAACTCGACATTGTGTTATAATGAAGTGTCCTGCCGTCCTAATCGGTTCCTCTCAGCTCAACAGCATCTGACGAAAGGTTTAGCAGGTTTGGGCTGGTAGTTTTTGTAACTAGTCGTGTTGAATGAGCTTAACTAGCTGCACTCCTGCTGCTTGATTAAGATAGCAGAGATTACGCAGAAAGGCGCAGCTTGATAAAAACGCCTCTTAAAAGCCTAAAAGGCAAATTTCCATCCTGTGTGTAACAAAGACAGAATCAGGACTTCAGCCCAAACTCACAGACAGCTCGATTTGCCTTTAACATTCCCCAAGAGTGCCGAGTGTAACTCTGCTTACCCAAGTAAAGTACAGCTCGACCGGGTCCCTAAGCCGCTCAAATAACCGCCACGAAGCACCTGATCTACACGAGGTGGTTTATCGAACAGTAGACAGGAAAGTGCGCTGTTTAACCAGCAGCCACACCGCTGCTGTAGCCTGAATGCTAGCGCCGAGAGCTCGGTAAAGCCTCCAAGCTCGGGAGCCTATATTCCAGCTTTCGCGGTTGATAGCTTATTAGCTTAGCCTAACTTCTAATGTTACAGTGATCTGCTTTTATAGGGAATAAGTATTGAATAGTGCTGATCTAAAAAGCCGTTCTACGAGCTGAATTTCTATCAGATACAATTTCAGGTTAAACGCTAAATAAATGTTTTAAATGGGCTGCATACATTACCTTTCGGGTCTTTGAGGCTGACAATATGGCGGCTCGGGCACACAGGCAAGCACGCTGAGCTGGAGAACAGAGGGGAAAAGGTCATCCGAGCCTGCTGGGGGCGCTAACATAGATTCAGCATTTTAAAATGAGTGGGGCTAAAATCAGTTTTTGGCAACTTCAAGAGCTTCGTGTAAATCTTAAAGATAAAAACGTAAATCTTCGTGTAAAAACCTGAAGAGCTGTAATGAATAGTAAAACGAACTGCAATATCAGACTAATTAGTCTGGTCCTTTGTTACAAAGTTATATGCAATTTTCTTAGGGGAAAAACTTCTTTACATTCCTTAAAAAAATTAGTAGACAAAAACTACAATAAGACAAATTAGTCTTACTTAAACAATTTCAAAACACCCTTTGAGTGACTTTCTGTTGAAAATATTTAAATTTGATGTGGTTTCCTGTATATTTTGCTCTGCTGAGACAGAAACTTCACTCACTCATCATCTATACCGCTTAATCCTGTATTCAGGGTCACAGGGGGCCTGGAGCCTATCCCAAGAGATATAGGTCACATGGCAGGGTACACCCTGGACAGAGTGCCAATCCATCGCAAGGCACAGACACACACACATACACTCACTAATTTACACACTACAGGCAATTTGGGGAATGGCAATTAGCCTAACCTACATGTCTTTGGACTGTCGGAGAAAACCGGAGTACCCGGAGGAAACCCACCAAGCACGGGGAGAACATTCGATCTGGCCGGGGATCGAACCGGGACCCTGGCGGTGCAAGGCGACAGTGCTAACCACTACACCACCGTGCCGCCTACAGAAACTTTTGATAATTTATTTTTTAAATGCACATTTSTTAAGTCTTTTTGGTCTGATCTGTATTGTCTTATAAATTCTAATAAAATTGTCTAATAAAAAAGCGAAGCTGTAACCGATAGAGCACGTAGTTCACAGTGTTACATGATGTTTAAACAATATGGCGACCATCAACAATAATTTGTGCCAGTACRAGTACAATATACAGCTGGTGATGTACACATTACAGTAAATATGTGTTTCTGTGTACCTATTAGCATTAAAAGAGCATAAAACGTACRCTAGTATTGCTAGCTACTCGTGAGTACCAGCCATTCAGTCAGCGTCTGTTAACAAGAGTTCCAGGAGAGCAGGATGAGAGTGTAGACTGTTTTGGTGGCGGAGGAAGGTGACAAGCATAACCCTCTCGGCTCCACTGTGTTTGGCATTGCCCTTTATTTTTTTCCTATTTTTTTCTAAACTGGGCAGTTTAAAAGTGAATGGCAGGTCTGTGAAATGAAATTTTTTTTTTTTCTTTGCTGAACTATGGTTGAAAGTAAAGTTATAACTGTGTAGTAAATACACAACTAGAGAGGTACATTTCCTGAAGAAAATGTGAGTGGTGCTTACCGTATCATAGACATAGTTGATGTCATAGATATAGGTGATGTCATAGGTAATGTTGRTCTCAATGTTAAGTCTATGGGACTTTTTGGAGCGGTTAGGGGCAATTAATTGCCCACCCCTTAGAAAAGTCATAGCACCCCATTCCATAACACTCATAACTTTTTCTAGTCAAAATSTATTATAAATATTAAAAATCTAAATATAAAAGTATATAAAAAAATCTTTGCTCGATTTGCAGAACACTCACAAACCGCATTACTCGCAATCCAAGGTTYCACTGTTCATTGTTATCCTGTATCTGGGAATGTGAGAAAATTATCAAATTTTGGAAAGAAATCTAGCTAACCTAACGTGTATGTACCTAACGTTTAATATTATAGAATATGATGTTCCTGTAGATGCTAAATTGTGTATTCTGCATACATTTCCTGAAAAWCTTTTGTTGAATRGAAAGAAGAAAAGGCTTATTAATTTCTGTTTATTGCCATGAAATGGAAAGACATTCAAGGACCTACTTCAGGTCAATGGATCAGGGAAATGTCTCATAACCTGGCTTTGGAAAAACCTACTTATCCTGCAATATCGAAAATTGAGGACTTCTACGAGTCGAGTTCTTTTTGTTGCCGAGAGTATACTGAAGGAAAAAAAAACACCTCAACGTAAAAAAAGTTTAGTAACAAGTTGCACAGCTTTTTTAAGTTTACTCAATTTTTAGAGAAATTTGCTGGCCAAACAAAATATTTCACATTGCTGTTTAGTTGATGTAAGGTTTTATAATATTGTAAGACATTGTAATCTAATAAGAAGATTCCTGTGCCCTGAGAACAGACCCCTCACTGTGCTTCCTTATGCCATCTGTGGTAATACCTTCTATATCCTGTATCCAGGCRAGTATACATCCAAATAGTTCTTGTCTGCTAGAACCCTTTAGTTTAATCAGGAGAATATAAATGTATTCCCTCTCTCCTGTCTTCTAGCACAGCCACATGTTGGGGTTGTTGATATAGGCCACATGTAGATGGTAAATAAATATAAAACCACCGGGCCTTGTCAACAGGGATATCAGGGTGCAGCAGACACAACAAGCTAAAACTCTTAGATCTTAGATCGTACACACTTCTTCTTCATTTAAAACAATTTGGGGGCTCAATTCGGTCTTCCCTCTCAGTTGAAAAAGTAAGTGTKTATTTTGCTCATTTAGATTTTTTCTCGGTCAGTGGAGATTTTGTTCTCGTGAGATTTGGGTAAAATAGTTTAATTTACATTATGTTTTCGAAATAAGTTTTGTTCACCGTAATTAATTCTAATCGTGTTGTCTAAGAGGTTTTGTTTTCTGGTGCAGGTTTTATATAGCTTTCGTCACATCATTTTTAAAGAAACATCCGCTGTGTTTTGAATTGAAAAGCTTTGTTGTGGTGTCAGTTCCGCCGTGTTTTATAGAACCGKTCTTCATTTTTAACTAAATTCATTCTGCGTTTTGAGTCACGCTTTAAATAACTTGTTAATTCATCTGGTAAATAACAACTGAAATCGGTATGATGGTTGTCTTTATAAAAATAGGAATACAGAGAACTCTCTGTATTGACTACTATACCAATAACTGATGGCGTTCCATATTCCAAATTCCATATTGATTTTTTTTTTATATCAGGCACTGCAGGCAACATTTGGCTCTATTGTACGTAGTATTATTTAATTGTAGTGTTGTATTACTGACAGTAAGTGTGCTTGTATTGTTTTGTCAATGCAATGTAACTGCTGGAGCAACAGCTGTCTGTTACCGTTATAATCTACAAGTGTACATATACCAAATACAAGTTAAGTGCTTACAATGGAGGTTTTAAAACGACGGTCATCACCAGGGACCGTAAATGCATAGTGTGTGGATTGTCACTTTGCCAGTTGTTTGGCTGGTTATATCTGGAGGGCTTTGCTCATTGATACTCGTGTCTAGTAGGTGGCAGTGTTCCACTGTTGTGCTTTGTTACTGGTACTAACTTGGCTACTGGATTTACAACTACAACTAAAAATCTAGAGTTCCTGAATTTATAAATGTTGAGAACAGGTTTTGTGTGAATGTGAGAGTCCAAGCAGAGAAGAGTATTTAGAGAAGAGGAATTATCTGTGCCAGAAACGTATAAGCAAGTATGATAAGAAAAGTTAATAGAATGTTTATGAGACCAGCTGTCATGCGACCGCGACCGTCACTAAGACCCGGATGTAGTACAGTTGCGATTCAGGAAGCATAAAAGGAAGCAAAATGGCCCCGCACACCGCTCAGTTATCGAGTCTTCCAATGCCGTGTCCGATGCTTTCTCACCGATTTCGTGAGTACTCACCATCTTTGACCATTTTCTTGATTGAGTGTGTGTTGTTAGAATGCGGGTTTAATTGTGTAAACTCTTGCTCTCTGTGTGAGAGAGTTCTAATAATAAGTCACGTGGTTATCCTGCCTGCTCGAGCTACTTGCACGTTTGGGTTTACCATCCACGCTACATGGGCTAACTGCTMGTCTTCTTAATTGTCTTTGTGCGCCACCGATGTGGATTTAGCTTTCCCGGATATATGGGATGGCACAGATAGTAAGTGTAGTGTTTTTTTAACCGCACTGGATCTTGTGTTTGAGTTTAATTTCACCAGATACTCCACAGACCGGTTGCGCACTGCCCTTCTTGTCTCGTTGCTGTCAGCGCAGGCAGCTGAGTGGGCCACGGTGGTTCTTCGCTCTGATTCGAATACAGCACACTCATATAATGAGATCACCCGTCAGCTGAAGCTTACCTTCGAACATCCTGCTGGTGAGGTGGAGACCAACTCCAAGCTCTATCACCTGCAGCAGGGGGGGTTGTCCGTGAGCCGATACACAGCCGACTTCCGGACCTTAGCCGTGCAAACCACTTGGGGAGACACCGCCTTCCGGATGACCTACTACGAGGGACTGGCTTTCCGTATAAAGGATGAACTCACCGGACGAGAGCTTCCCGACACTTTGGAGGGGCTGATCCAACACGCCCTTCGAATAGACCAACGAGTGCTCTCTCATCCGAGGCCAGCCCCCTGGACACTGCCGCCTGCCACTTTATCGCCATCACCGACCATGCCACGACCTTCCACGTTTTTCTCCTACAACCCAGTTCCTGAAACACACGCCTTTTCTACAGCCACCGCCACCGGACCTGTCGGATCTCCACCTCCCGCCGTGGTTGACACCGGAGCCGGGGAACACATGCAATTAGAATGCACCTCCTTGACCACTGCAGAGGAAGAACAACGTTTCAGAGGGGGTCAACATCGCACCACAGAGCTATCTGCCCTCTTCGCCTGGGAAACGCTCAGGCCCGGTGAGTAAGGAGAGCGACTCGCCGGGCCCCTTCCACCTCTCTGCCACCACCACCAACATTTCCCGTCTCACGGTGTAAGTACACCTCCAGTTTGGCCACAAACGGGTCAGAAGTACGGCATTCATCAATTCTGGTGCTGCTGGCAACTTCATTGACTCC
Source organism: Clarias batrachus (assembly GCA_003987875.1). NCBI lineage: Eukaryota > Metazoa > Chordata > Actinopteri > Siluriformes > Clariidae > Clarias > Clarias batrachus. The sequence goes on along the minus strand of QMIH01000701.1, from coordinate 52,766 downwards.
TCAAATGCTAAAGAACTGGGAGTGGACCTCGAGACATTATCCCAGCCCATTTGGATTACATCTGTCGACGGTCGGCCCCTTTCATCCAGCCCTATCAGCACCCAGACTCAACCAATCACTTTAATTATTGACCAACACCAAGAGCAGATTCCTTTTTCACCTCACCCCCCTTTCATCTCCTCCCATCATCCTCGGGCACCCTTAGCTACTGCAACATAACCCGCTCATCTCATGGACACAAAACCGAATTCTTTAATAGGGCCCGACCTGCACGGAACTTTGCCTATGGGCCTCGGCTGGGACATGCTCTAGGGAGTCCGAGGCCCCCAAAGTCGATACCAATGCCATCCCCGCCACCTACCGGGACCTGGCTGAAGTGTTTTGCAAGAGACGAGCCACTCGCCTTTCTCGTCATCGCCCCTATGACCTGGCGATTGACCTTCAGCCGGGTTCTGTTCTGTTCGGCCACCTCTACTCACTCTCCGCCACTGAGATGCAGGCTATGGAGAAGTATGTCACAGACACCCTCCACAACGGCACCATCCGGGTTCTTCTTTGTGAAGAAAAAAGGCAGCAACTAATGCCTGTGTGTCGATTATCGGGGGCTCAACAATATCACTATCAAAAATTGTCACCCGCTGCCTCTTACCAACTCTGCCCTGGACACCCTTTCTGGCGACACCATTTTCACAAAGTTGGACCTACGGAGCGCCTACAACTTGGTGCACATCAGAGAGGGTGATGAGGGTGGCCTTGGTCATCCCTTTCGGACTCTGCAACGCCSCTGCAGCCTTTCAGCAATTCATTAACAATGTCCTCCAAGATATGTTAGGGGGGGGTGGGTTTTCGTCTATTTAGACAACATTCTCATATACTCATATACCGTTGATGAACACGTCCAACACGTCAGGGTGGTCCTCAAGAGACTGCTCGCCCATCAGCTGTATTGTAAGTTGGAGACGTGCGCTTTTCACGAGTGCTCCACCACGTTCCTGGGTTTTGTCACCTTGCCCCAGGGTGTGGCCAGGGACCCGCAGAAACTGGAAGTTGTGCATCATTGGCCCCTACCCAAGACACTCAAGCAACTTCAATGGTTTCTCGGGTTTGCGAATTTCTACCGGGACTACAGTACAGTTGCAGCAAAAATAACCAMCCTGACACGACCATCATCTCACCCCTTCATCCTCAACTCTGCCGCCATCTCCGCCTTCCAGGAACTATGTCATTGCTTCACCACCACACCCATTATCCTCCATCCAGATGCAAGTAAAGCATTCGTTGTGGAGGTGGACGCTTCGGATGTGGGCGCCGGGGCCGTTCTCTCCCAATGAGGTCCAGACCAGAGGCTACATCCAGGTAGCTTCTTCTCCCAGAAATTTGAACCCACTCAGCAGTGATATGGGGTAGGGGACCGAGAGCTGCTGGCCATAAAGTGATCCTCGACTCATGGCCTCAGGGCAGAGGTATGCAGTACCTGGTCGACTGGGAGGGATATGGGCCAGAGGAACGGTCTTGGATTCCAGCCCGGTTCTTTCTCGACCCCGAGCTTATACGGGACTACCATCGTCGAGTATCCTCTGAAGACAGGAAGAAAGATGATTGTTTTCAACAGTTAGTAAACAGATCTGGGTTGGAAACCAACAGCTAAGTTGAGCAACACTGGACACAGCTAAAGTCTAGAAACATAGCGTTTCATTTTGTTTTGAAGTTTAAGAAATTCTCATGTCATTAAAAATGCTAAATAAATGAATAAATAAATAAACATATAAATTATTATTACAAAGTTATTTAATTAAGTTATCTTAATTAATTTTAGTTCCTTTATGTAGGAAACAAATTAAGAAAAATGTTTCAATTCCCTTCGGTAAATTAAAGGGGGTGGGGGGGGCGTGTAGTGAATGCATTCACAGTTATGCATCATTCAGTGTAATTTGTTATTTAAGGAAGCATTTCTGTAATTTAGTGAGGCATTTGAAGCATGCATTTAGTGTATAAGCTGGCCCTGGCGTAGAGGCGCATGGTTAGAAAATAAATAAATTAATTGCTTATAATAACCACATTCCTTAGAGTGTTCTTTGGAACAGGGAGCGGCATGCAGTTGCAGTTATACACTTACGAGGTGCATGATTTAGTTTTTTGGTTTTGCTCTCCTTGACGTAGAGGCGTGCTAGATCAGCGAGGCGTAACCCGAGGCTTGTTTTCCTGAGAGTGTTCTCACGAACAAGGTAGAATGTATAGGGTCTGCCGAATGCCTCGTTAATTCACAGTGGTTGCATTTTTATAAATGTGTGAACCACACATCCATGGCTCAGCAGTGCGCAGGTTTAAGGTGCCTGTTTTCCCGAGAATGTTCTTCAGGAACATGGAGTGGCGTTTGTTYGTGACCTTAACATAGAGGTGTGTAGACATGGCCAGTCTATTTTCCTGACCAAGCATGGAATTCTTGAGGTTTTTCAGTCTAGTTTCAAGGCTCTTCACAGTACTGAAACAGCTCTGTTAAGGGTCTTAAATGACATCTATTGTATTACTGATTCTGGTGATTCTATGATTTTTCTGCTGCTTGATTTAGCAGCTGCCTTTGATACAGTAGACCATGACATACTTCTGTTACGCTTAGAACACTCGGTGGGAATTATTTGGACAGCTCTAGACTGGTTTAGGTCCTATCTTACTGATAGAACATTTTCAGTTAGTCTCAGTTAGCTCTGGAGTCTTCATCAGCTCCTCTGACATATGGGGTCCCACAGGGTTCTATCCTTGGACCCCTTCTTTTCTTGTTATATTTTTTGTCGCTAGGTTATATCCTGAGAAAATGTCTCGGGTTACTTAGCTGTAACCCTGTTCCCTGATAAAGCGGGAACGAGATGCTGCATGTATACGCTATGGAAACATCTCTTTGTTTTCCGGTTGTGAAGCCTGTGCATGTCAAAAACACAGAATACTTCGGCTTATAACCACAGTCAGGTGATGTCAGAGTCACCGAATAAGGTGCACCTGCAGGTTATAAATAGGAGTGAACCGGAAACATCCTCAGGTCAATTTTGCCTGAAGGACATTCAGGCATGCCAGCAGTGCGGCACTGAAACGCAGCATCTCACCCAGTGTGACAGAGTCTGTCTAGTGGCGGCCGCCCCCTGGTTGCGACCCCCATGGCAAATGAAGAGCTGCTGTGACTTACGCCACTGGCTAGTGCGGTGGACGTAAATCTGAAGAGCACGTACTGGACACAGTAAGTGAAGTCTTTCCTGCTCCTGAGCTGTGAAAGGTGGAGGACAGAAGGCTTCGAGAATGACTGGGTGCATGGTCGAGAATGGAACCTTCGGAAGATAGTTCGGGTGAGGATGCAGAATAGCTTTGACTAGCCAGGGGGGAAGTCGAGGCAGGATGGGGAGACTGACAGAGCCTGCAGACCCCAAACCTCTTCAAAGAAGTAATAGCCATAAGAAAAACCACCTTAAGAGACAGAAGCCTGACAGGCGTTGACTCTAGTGGTTTGAAAGGGGTGTCAGCCATGCCTTCGAGTACAATAGCTAAGTCCCACGAAGGGACCATCACTCTAGTGGGCGGCCTCAACCGTTTAGCTCCATGAATGAAATGGGCAACTAAATGGTGCTTCCCCACAGAAACCCCATAGGTCAGAGCATGAGAAGCCAAAATAGTGGCTATGTACGTTCTGAGAGTACTAGGGCATAAGCCTGAGGACAACTTTTCTTACAGAAACTCCAGCACTGAAACAATCTGGCAGTGAACTGGGTCTACATGTCTTGCCATGCACCAACTTTCAAATACGCTCCATTTGAGAGCATAAGATCTTCTAGTGGAGGGAGCCCTGGCACTTAAAATGGTTTTAAAAATTACGCTGGCTGGAAGAACAGCATCTCTTAGTTGGTCCCCTTCAGAGGCCAGACGTGAAGGTTCCAGAGGTAAGGCCATGGATGAAATATTGTCCCCTACGCCTGAGACAAAAGATACCTCCTCACTGGAATAACCCAGGGTGAGCCGTCAAGAAGAGATATTAGATCTGAGAACTACACTTTGGTCGGCCAGTGGGGCGCTATCAATAAAAGGCCAAACCCTGTTGACGGACCCTCGCCAGGACAACAGAACTATCGGTGGAAATGCATAAAGATATAATCTGGGCCACGTGTGGGCCATCACGTCCAGACCCAGGGAAGCTGGAGGAGTCAGAGAGTAGTAAAGGGGACATTGTGCTGCCTCTTGCGAGGCAAAGAAGTCCACCTCTGCTACATAAAATCTTTCCCAGACTTGACTGACTACTTCGGGGTGGAGTTTCCATTCCCCATGTGTCACAGCTTGTCTGGATAGCAARTCYGCTCYYAYATTCATMTGYYCYGGAAKGTAAATCGCCCTGAGGGACAGGAACTTGTCCTGTGCCCAAAGCAGAACCTGGTGCGCTAGCTTGTTCAAGCAGTGCGAGCGCAGTCCACCCTGGTTATTTATGTACGAGACTACAGCAGTGTTGTCCACTTGCATTAGGACATGGTAGCCTCTCAACTGCTGGAGGAAGTGTTTCAGGGCCAGATACAGAGCCATCATTTTGAGGCAATTGGTGTGCCATGCGAGAAGATGACCTCTCCAGGTCCCTTGTTCTGGACAGCCATCCAAGACCGCACCCCAGCCCGTGAGGGAAGCGTCTGTCATTAGCATCTTGCGACGACAAGACGGACCTAAAGTGGGAACCAAAGTCAAAAACCAGGGTCTGAACCACATAGAAAGGGTACGAAGCCCATGGCGCATAACGCTTATTAGCCTCTGGGGATTGGCCCTTGAATGAAATCCCCTGGCTCTTAGCCACAGCTGAAACGCTTTCATGTGCAGAAGGCCCAAAGGTATCATTGTGGACGCAGCTGCCATGAGGCCTAGAGATCTCTGAAAGTGATGAGCAGTCACCCTAGCTTGATTTCCTTCAGGGTGTTGAGAATGGATTCGACATGAGCAGGAGATAGCTGTGTCCGCATTGTGACCGAATCCCATGTGACACCTAATTATGTTGTCCTCTGAACAGGAAAGAGAATGCTCTTCGTGGCCTTGAGTCTCAATCTTAAAGTTAGGACGACATTTCGATGTCGAAGCGCTAGCTCCTGAGACTGAGACCGAATCAGCCAATCGTCTATGTAATTAAAAATACGGATGCCCTGGAGTCGTAAAGGAGCCAGGGCCGCATTCATGCATTTTGTATATGTGCGGGGTGACAGAGCTAGGCCAAATGGAATGACCCAATACTGGTAAGCTTCACCCCTGAAAGCGAACCTCAGTAAGTTCCTGTGCTGTGGCAATATTTCTATATGGAAATATGCATCCTTGAGACCGCGTCCTTGAGATCGATCAAACCAATCCTCTGGTTGGATTTGAGAAACAATCATTTTGACAGTCAACATTTTGAATCTGAATTTCCTGAGATAGCGGTTCAAGCCGCGCAGATCCAACATCGGACGCAACTCCCCATCTCTCTTGGGAACCAAGAAGTACCGACTGTAGTAGCCTGACTCGCTGTCTGGGAAGGAAACATGTCCTATGGCCCTTTTGCCCAGCAGAGTCTGTAATTCCTGGGCCAGCAGATGTGCTCGGTCCGGTTTCACGGAAGTGGAGACCACGCCGTTGAAATGCGGAGGACGATGTGCAAACTGAATCCTGTAGCCTGTATACCCAAGGAGATACACCTGGCAGTAGTTTCCACGCTGCCAGCTTCTCCGAAAGGGGCACGAGTTTTGACACTTCAGCTGGAGACCGACGCTCTGCGAAACACCAGTGATGGCGGGGATTGAACCTGGGAGTGCCAGGGAGGAGGCCCTATTTTGTGAAGGAAATCCAGACATCCCTCCCCGGGGGGAGACAACCCCATGACCCCAGGCACATGAGCCTCAGGACTTCCTCTTTGAAGAGAAGAAGCTCCTCAGGTCCAGTCTTTTGAGGCAGATTGAAAAGGACGGCGAGCCCCACTCCAGTCTTTACGAGGGGGTGCGCGGCTGGTCACGCTCTTCTTCTGCACCTCACGCCTAATAGGGGCCAGACCTGGTATAACTTTGCCTCCCGAAACCTAGTGGCAACAGAATTAACAGCATCGCCAAAGAGGCCGGAAGGCGAGATGGGGGTATCAAGGAGGACAGCACGATCACTATCCTTGATGCCCGTGAGGTTCACCCACAGATGCCTCTCCGTGAATACCATGGCAGCCATAGAACGGCCAACAGCACGGGCCGTCTGCTTGGTTGCACGGAGAGACAGATCTGTGGCTCGGCGCAGCTCTGAAAATGTTCTCTCATCAATAGCCCCGCCGGTGCTCAGGTCAGCCTGGTAGGCCTGCAAAAGTGTGCACCAACCTGACCCGCTGCGTGAAAAGCTTTCCCCACCAAAGCAGATGTCAGAAAAGTGTAAAGAAAGAGTGTAGGCTTTTTCAGGGAGAATGATGTCCCAGGAGAGAGATAGCCTGCAAGCGTCTCTTCTGTCTGGGGCATCATCATATAACCACGCGTTTTTGCATCAATGATATTCGAAAAAGTCGAAGTCAATGGCACAAAACGCGCAGTGAATATGGCTTGCTCCATGAAAGAGTTAACTCGTCATGGAGGTCACCAAAGAAGGGGAGATAGAGACGTTGAGGCTCCTCCTCCCGGCCACCTGACAGAAACCTGTCATCTAATTTTGAGCGCTTGGGGGAATCTCGCTTCTGCGGCCAATCAATATGCAACCGCTCGACCACACATGTTATAACCTCCAATAATTCCTCAAACGCTCTGTCAACACTGGAGGAGCATTGTGAGGAGGCTACTTCCATAGAAGCGAGAGAGGAAGATTCCTCCGCTCCTTCACAAGAAGCGCCGGAGCGCGCTTGAGAAGCGGAAGCTAAAACTTCCTGATGCGGAGAGAGCGGGAGAGAAAGGGGGAATTCCGTCTCGTGCGCGTCTGCCATATCAGCACGCGAGCCCCACGAATGCGGGTGCGAAGCACCTTAATAGGGAGAAATCTGCCTGAAGCTCGAAGCGAGCATGTTCTTCCCCCAAGAACTCAAAACAAAATTCGTGGAGATCGCTCACCGAAAGTGATCTATCACAGGGAGGCACACATCTCTTAACCAACCATAGGTTAACCATCCGTCATATCAGTGAGTTAATGCTGTTATTTTTTTCCTTTTCCTTTCGTTTTCCACTTGCACACACACACGCAAACACAAAGCGGTCCTGAAGACAAAAAGATATGACGATGTTTCCAGTTCACTCCTATTTATAACTTGCAGGTGCACCTTATTCGGTGACATCACCTGACTGAGGTTATAAGCCAAAATATTCAGCGTTTTTGACATACACAGGCTTCACAACCGGAGAACAAAGAAATGTTCCCATATCGTTTTCACGCAGCATYGAGTGTAGCTTTTGAAAGGGAACATGGCATCTCCTTTCATTGCTATGCAGACGACAGTCAAATCTATCTCCCATTAAAAGAGAAGGAAGGCTACTCTGTCAAGGTTCTGTTAACATGTCTAGATGACATAAAGGCATGGTTAATCCAAAATTTTTTACATTTTAATGATAAAAAGACAGAGGTTTTGGTATTTGGTCCTGGTGCCAAAGGTAGAGTTCCACCTCTGGATTTAGGAGCGTCAAATTTAGGTGTCACAGCGTCAAATTTAGGTGTGGTTTGCTGTGGTTCGGTCCAGTTTCTTTCAGTTAAGGCAATTGGCAAAACTTAAACTTGTTTTGCCCTTTAGGCTTTTCGAAATAGCCATCCACGCCTGCATCACCACTCGCAGTTATTACTGCAATGCTCTGTATTTTGGGGTTTCTCAAGCAGCATTACATCCGCTACAGCTGATCCAAAATTCTGCTGCTCGACTATTAACGTCTACGCGTAAAAGAGAACATATCTCTCCAGTTCTGGCTTCTCTTCATTGGGTCCCGGTACAGTACCAAATAAATTTTAAAATTCTTTAAACGTTTAAATGTTTACATGGCCTTGCCCCGCCCTATCTCTCAGATCTGCTTAAGCCATATGCTCCATCCCGGACTCTCAGATCATCGGATAAACTTTTGCTGACGGTACCAAAGACCAAGTGCAAGCTCAGAGGTGATCGGGCGTTCTCTGTGGCGGCAGCAAAACTGTGGATTGGCCTACCCTTGACCATTCGTGAATCCACATCACTGAGGGTGAGGTTTAAGTCTCATCTCAAAACTCAACATGAGATGTTGATTTTACATGTTGTTTGATTAGATTGTGTGATGTTATTTTAATTATGTTCCTTTTTAATATTTTATTATTATTATTATTATTATTATTAATTTATTTATTTATTTATTTATTTATTTATTTTCTTAATTTAATTCACTTATTTTATTTTTATTATATTACTATATTATTTTATTATTTACGTGAAGCACTTTGGAGCAGTCTTGTTGTTAAAGTGCTATACAAATAAAGATGAGTTGAGTTGAGAGTTGAGTCCGTTGTTGTCAGGGGATACCACCAGAGGGCGCCAAAGCACCCACAGACTCCATTTTGTGTTCTGTTTTCTTTTGTAGTTTTTGGTGGACTTCAATTCCCAGAATGCACCTCAGTCAGGTGATGTGGCGCTCACCTGAACTGAGGTTGCTCATTAGTGTTTTGTTATAAATGTTCCTGTGTTTCAGTGTGTCTTTGTCTTGCATCTGTTCGTCTAGGGTTACTGTTTGTCTGGTATGGTCTTCCTAGCTCTGTGTTGTTCCTAGCTCTGTGTTGTTCCTAGCTCTGTGTTGTTCTTAGCTCTGTGTTGTTCTTAGTTCAGTGTAGCTCCATGTTAAGTTTATCCTGGTTTATGTCTGTTCTTTTGGTTCCCTGTTTTGTTATCAATAAATCCTTTTGATCACTTTCATCTCTGCTATCATGTCTCTCTTTCGTCCGGCAAGAAGCTGGAGAGGGCGAACATGTGTCTGCTGGCGTTCAGAGGGCAGATCACATGGAGCTTCAACAGCGGAGGCTGGGGCTCCACCAACTAGCCGGGGTGCTGACCCAGCAGATAAACATTTGTCGCTCGACGGGAGCTCGGGGGCAAATGCAAACCCTGCTGGAGCTGGGGGCAATGGTGCAGGAACAGCTGGCCAAGGCCAACAAAGAGGCAGCTGACGTCAAGGCCAGCACCCAGTCTCCAGCCAGCCTCAGCGGAGGCCCAGACCCTCCAGCCAGCCTCAGCGGAGGCCCAGACCCTCCAGCCAGCCTCAGCGGAGGCCCAGACCCTCCAGCCAGCCTCAGCGGAGGCCCAGACCCTCCAGCCAGCCTCAGCGGAGGCCCAGACCCTCCAGCCAGCCTCAGCGGAGGCCCAGACCCTCCAGCCAGCCTCAGCGGAGGCCCAGACCCTCCAGCCAGCCTCAGCGGAGGCCCAGACCCTCCAGGGTTCCCCGAAGTGGACAGCGAGCCGCCTCTTCCTCCGCCTCCACACGGGTTCCAGGACGCCGTGCGTGCTCCTGCCTCCGCACGGGTTCCAGGACGCCGTGCGTGCTCCTGCCTCCGCACGGGTTCCAGGACGCCGTGCGTGCTCCGCCGCCCCTCTTCGAGGATTCCGTGCCCGCTTCACCGTCCGACCTCGGTACCAACCATGGATTAATCTCCTTTCCATTCAAAGGGGAAAGGCCTTGCAGCCTCGCTGTGGGGAGGACGGTTCTGGGACCTTGGTGTGGGTGTCCAGGTCCTCCGTTGGCGCCCCGGTGGTGCGCCTTTT
>QMIH01000701.1:28364-42838 GCA_003987875.1 Clarias batrachus | reverse complement strand
TCTAGGGTTACTGTTTGTCTGGTATGGTCTTTCTAGCTCTGTGTTGTTCCTAGCTCTGTGTTTTCCTGTTCCTAGCTCTGTGTTGTTCTTGGCTCCATGTTCTCCTAGTATGTCTGTCTGTCTGTTTGTAATGTCTAGTTCAGTGTAGCTCCATGTTAAGTTTATCCTGGTTTCAGTTCATGTCTGTTCTTTTGGTTCCCTGTTTTGTTATCAATAAATCCTTTTGATCACTTTCACCTCTGCTATCATGTCTCTCTTTCGGTTACTGCTTGCCGGACGTGACAGTTGTCATGTCTTCAGGAACGAGGGCGGACACAAATGCAGGGTTCATGTATTTTATTGAGTCTTTGCGAGAACGAGAACAAAAAAGACGATTCATAAACAAAAACCACAATTTCCCGGTGGATAACTCCCCCTGGACTGGTCTAGTGAAAACGAAAGAAAACACAAAAGAAAAGGCGACATTCGTCGCCGACTAATAACCGGAAGCCGAGAGTCGGTCAGCTTTGAACTTGAACTTACCAGTTACCAGTTTTCTCCTGTCGCTCTGGGCATAAATCTCTTAGTCCTGGGGGGAGAAACGAGACAACGTACAGTTCAAAAACATACAAAGACGCGTGCACAACGGTGAACAGACAAGAAGGTAYGGGTTCGGCCGAAATAAATAGGGACACACAGGGCAGACACAGGTGAACTTGATTTGGTTTAACAAAAAAGACAAATACACACGTAGACACACTAGGGGGGRACCGGAACTTGAGGCGTTATCCCAGCCTGTTCGTATCACATCTGTCGACGGTCGGCCCCTTTCCTTCAGCCCCATCACCACTCAGACTCAGCCTCTCACCCTTGTCATCGGCCAACATCATGAACAGATCCAGTTCCATCTCGCCTCCATTTCATCGCCAACCATCATCCTCGGACACCCCTGGCTGCTCCAACATGACCCCCTCATCTCCTGGACACTATGAGAGCTTGGTCATCCCATTCGGACTCTGCAACGCACACGCCGCATTCCAACAGTTCTTCAACGATGTCCTCAGGGACATGCTAGGGCGGTGTGTGTTCGTTTACCTGGACAATATCCTAGTTTATTCACGCACAGCYGAGGAACACACCCAGAACGTCAGAGCGGACCTTAAGAGATTACTCGCCCACCAACTGTACTGTAAATTGGAAAAATGCTTTCATGAGCGCTCCACCACGTTCCTGGGTTTTGTCATCTCGCCCCTGGGTGTGGCCATGGACCCGCAGAAACTGGAAGTTGTGCGTCATTGGCCCCTACCCAAGACTCTCAAGCAACTTCAACGGTTTCTCGGGTTTACGAACTTTTATCGTCGCTTTATCCAGGACTAAAGTCCAGTTGCCGCCCCTTTAACCGCACTAACTCGACTCTCTTTTCATCACTTCAGCCTCAATCCTGCCGCCATCACCGCCTTTCATGACCTATGCCACCAATGCCCCAATTCTACTGCACCCCGACGCAAGTAAACCATTCGTTGTGGAGGTGGATGCTTCGGATGTGGGCGCTGGGGCCGTTCTCTCCCAACGAGGTCCAGACCAGAAGCTTCATCCCTGTAGTTTCTTTTCCAAAAAAATTGACHCCACTCAGCAGTGATATGGGTAGGGGACCGCGAGCTGCTGGCCATAAAGTGGGCTTTGGAAGAATGGTGACACTGGCTCCAGGGCGCCAGGGAGCCGTTCATCGTGTGGACCGACCATCAGAACCTGATCACCATTCGCAACTTAAAACAGCTCAATCCGAGACAGTTTCTTCGAACATTACAACTTCCATCTATCCTACCACCCRGGGTCCAAGAACACCAAAGCTGATGCCCTCTCCTGACAACATGAAGAGGACGCCCCCCGCGCGGACCCCGCGCCTGTCATCACACCCACCAAGATCATTGCACCACCTCACTGGGACCTGGAAACTAGGGAACCGTAAGAACTGAGGTGTTATCTGGACATCCCGGCACAATCGCACCCTCTGGTGCCCATCTATGGTGAGTGATGTAAAGGAGTATGTCCAGGAGTGCCGTCGATTTCATCACGGGCAGGCCGGTCTCCGAGGAGAAGAATATCCTCTTAACTATCGTCGACCTGTTCTCCAAAGCCGTGCACCTGGTGGCCCTCGCCGGACTCCCGTCAGCCAAAAGAACAGCAGAGCTAACACGTAGTCCGACTATCACTCAGGTTCATCGGTCCATACCGCATCACCCTCCATATCAATCCTGTCACCTACCAGCTCCAACTGCCTGCGGCACTCCGAATCCATCCGGTATTTCACACCTCCCGGCTCAAACTCTTCATCACTTCACCAATGGTTACACCCACCCACCCTACTCCCCCTCCCCGAATCATCGAGGGTAATCCCACCTATACTGTACACCGGATCCTCGACTCACGTCCTCGGGGCAGAGGTATGCAATACCTAGTTGACTGGGAGGGCTATGACTCAGAGGAAAGGTCTTGTATTCCGGCCAGGTTTATCCTTGACCCCGAGCTCATACGGGACTACCGTCGTCGGGTATCCTCCACCCCAGGACCATCGAGAGTCGGTCCTGGACAGGGGGGTACTGTCATGCACACTCGCACCGTGACCGGCACAAGGACCCGGAAGTAAGATGGTCTCGCTTTCAGAAAACATAAAAGGAAACAAGATGGCGCTTCACATCGCTCAGTCATTAAGTTCATCTATTCCTTCGCTTTCGCTTCGCCGACAATTTCGTGAGTACTCACCTATTGAGTGTGTGTTGCTAGAATGCGGGTTTATTTGTGTAGATCCTTGCTCTTTGTGTAAGAGAGTTCTAAGAGTAAACGCGTGGTTATCCTGCCTACTCGCGCTACTTCCGCGTTTGGGTTTACCATCCATGCAACACAGGTTAACTGCTAAGGCTGTTGTGTTCGTCCCTCGGTTGCTCGTGACAAGATGGCACAGTCACACAATGTATAAGGTGAATGTATATTTAGTGCAGAGTGCAAGCAGGGATTCCGGCAGGACATCATAACCAAAAGGGATAATAAGGCTATATACCACCAGAGTGTGTAAAACACTTCTGTTTATGGAATCCTAATTATGTTTTAAATCTATGAATTATTTCATATTCAAAAGGGTTTGCTATTTTCATGGGTTTTACATTCTTAAGAGCTGACATGTTTAAAGTCATGTTTTAAATTTACCAGGTATTTACTCAATTCGCTTTTCATTACTGTTAACCGATATAACACTCGTAGATGAGCATTAGTGCCTCTCGAAGCCAAACTAACAGACATTTTTGTATCCCTTAATTCAGTACTGAAGCGCCAATACTCAATAAATACTCACCAAAATAATAAAGAGTCCACAAAAATGGCCATCTTCACCTCTTTAGTGCAGTTTGATAGTGTCAGTCCAGTAGGGGGGAGGGGACGGGGGTCTTATTATTTATGTGATTGCAGCTCAATGAAGGTAAATTCCTGGCTCAACTTGATTTGATCAACTTGGAAAAAAAAGAAAAACAGAGAATTGAGGTATGATGATGAACCCTAAATAAAATTCATCTAGAGCAATCATTAGATTAGACATGGTTTCTTAAAGCTGCAAGCAAAAAGGTCAAAGCAGTCATCTGTCATCTCGGCTGGAGACAAATAAATGGGTATATGGTGGGCTGATGGGTTATTACTGTTTGTGCTAAATTTTTCCTTTATGGCTGCCTTCTCTGATCTAACTAGGAAGGGCCAATCAGAATGACTGAGGTGCACGGAGAAAATGAATGAAACCTCCTCAGAGCTGAAAAGATTCTGACATGTGTCTCAGACCTCCACAACCCCAATTTCGATGCCCAATACTCATTCAACATTTAAGCTCTCCCCTCCACTCCACTCCTCTCATTTCTTTGAAAATTTAATAAAAGAGCAAAATAAAAGACTAAGGTCTAATTTTATAGTGATTATATGTACTTGTTATGATTATTGTGTAATTCTGGGTGAGAACCAAAAAAAAAAAAAAAAAAAGACAGGTGGCCCTGACACCTGGAGCCAAAGAAAAGACCACATTGAGCACCACTAAAGGTCCACTGACTGCTAATAAATGCCCAGATCTCCTAGGTATTGTCCTTTCTTTTAATCAAATTAACTGAAATTAATATATACCACTATTATCATATCATACTAATCATACTAATTCTACTACTAAATAATACTAATACTAATACCAATAATAGTATCATACTAAAACCTCATAAAACTGTATGGTTGAAATATGAAGCACATTTCTCATAATCACTGTTTTTATGGCCATTGTGAAWTGTATGTTTCACTTGTATGTTTTACTGGTAATGTTTCAGACAAGCGCCCATCCCAAACAGTCTGAGCGGGCTTTCTAGTGACTACTATGGCAGCTGGAAAAGCCTTTCATGAGATTTTTACATCACCATAATTAGTTATTGATATAATAATTTTTTTAGCAATAAATAGCACTTAAATTGTGGATTTGTGTGCACATTTAACTTTGGTGTTCAAGATTTTTGTTTACTAACCCTCATGGAGTGACATAGTAGAATGTTAACCTTAGCTATTAACATATTTTTAGACATGAGGTGTACAGTATATGATTCATAAATGCTAATTTTATGTTATTTGTTTTTTTTAACAAGCACATTGTTGGGGTCCTCCACTAGAGGTCACTGTTCTTGTCTGTCTGTTTGTAGTTTTTGTTGATCGACTCAGTTTCCCAGAAGGCACCTCGGTCAGGTGATGAGAGCTCACCTGAACCGAGGTAGCTCATTAGGTTTTCTATAAATAGCAGTTTGATCTGGGAAACTGGGTCGAGCATTGTTTGTTGGTATGTTTTGTATTACCTTCATGTGGGCATTCCTTTTTGTTTGTTTCTTTGAGTTTATATTTTAGTTATATTGTTTTACCTTTGTTTTTCTAGAGGGCTCTATTGTTTGTTTTCTTGATGTTCCTTGTGTTTGTAGGATTCATGGAAGCTGTCCTGTTCAGTGTTTAGCTAGGCTGTGTCTCCTCCTGTGTACAGTGTAAGTACTGTTCTGTGTCTTCCCAGTGTCTCATGTGTGCCCTGCTTCTTGTGTTCCAGTCCCCCCCCCTATTAGGTCAGTACTAATAGTTAGCCACTACCTCCATTAGATACTAACCTGGTTAGGTCAGCATCCAGCGTCCCATATTCCATGTAGCTACTAACCTCACTAACCATTAACCCATCTGGTCTCTAGTCCTGTCTCTGTGCCCCGTCTTTAGCCCTGTCTCCGTGGCCCCGTCTCTAGTCCTGTCTCTAGTCTGTGTTCTGTCCCATGTCTTGTCTTGTCTCCAGTCCCTTGTCTCCAGTCCCTTGTCTCCAGTCCCTTGTCTCCAGTCCCTTGTCTCCTGTCTAGCCCCGTCTCCGGTCCTGTCTTGTCTCTAGTTCCCCTATGTGTCTTTAGTTAGTTCCAGCTCCATGTTTCCTCATCCTCAGTTCCCTGTGTCAGCGCTCCATTCCCTGTGTCTTTCCTGAGCCCTAGTTTGAGTTTGTTGTTTTGGTTCCTTTGTTGGTTTGTGTCTGTCTTTTTGACTTTTGTAAATAAAGACTCCTTATGTTTCAAGAACCCCTCTGCATTTATGCCTGCCTTATTTTGCCCATGGCAACTACAACAGCCGGTCTAGCCAATACCAACCACCTAGTCTCATGAAACACATTTGTCTGTCAAAGGTATATTTCCACAGTCTGTAAATAACAAATTGTATCAATGTGGCTGTATTTCCTGGTACTGATGGTTACTTCAACTGCACTGAGCCTAGAGTAAGGAGGCATTATGTGGTGTATGACACTTGCACCATAATAGAAGGTATACACACATACTCATCACTTGTCTTTCCACCATCCATCCACCATCGGGCCATCTACAGGTTCTGCATCTGCGGTTGCTGTAAGAAATGAAACATTACATACCATAATCTCTATAACTGCATTCACCACTATATATTTATGAAAAATATGTTGATTCATACTCATTCACATTTCATACAAACTTAAATATTTTGATTGTGTAAAGCTGCTTTGCGACAATGTCAATTGTTAAAAGCGCTATACAAATAAAATTGAATTGAACTTTTGGGAATTTTTTTACTGGCAATCTTGTGAATGGCAAGCTGGCGACACCCCAACATTAACCATCACAGAGGTTGCCATCTGACTAGTGGTGTTACAGTGTGTCTAGTGAGTGTGTGTCAGTGTTGGGAAAATTTGTGTTTATTGCTAGTTTTACCTTTTTTTTTTACTTTAGTTTTAGGACAATAAGAAAAAGAATGTGTTTATAAATGCCTTTCAAGGTAAGAAACTAAAAACAGCAATTAATAAAGTTAAGAATAAAATAAAAAAAATATTTCAGATTAAATATAGTATAAAATAAAATGAGTCAATCAATGAAAATTGACTCAGTGAAAAATAAGTAAAGTTATATAAAACAGTCACTAAAGTTGATAAGGCTAATTTAGTCTTGACAGCTGCTTTAAACACAGAGATGGAGTTACAGTGTCGAATGTTAAGAGAGAATTCATTCCAGAGACTTGGCGCCACCCTAGAGAATCATCTAGCACCCACTGTTTTAAGATTAAAGCTTGGCACTGACAGATGGCCAGCTGAGACAGACTGCAATGATCGAGCATGGGCATATAGTGTGATAAGTTCACTTAAATACACTGGAGCATGTACAAATACATTTAAACATGTTATGTTTAAAGATTTAAATGTCAGTAAAAGAATCATAAAATTAGCATGATAAGATACTGGAAGCCAATGGAGAAGAATTAGCAAAGGTGAGATATGTTCTGATGTTTTAGATTTAAATTTAGAGAATTTTGCTGGCAGAATACTGAATAACTAATAACAGCTGTAAATGATCTATGGAAATGCCAAATATACTTCGCTCACCTGAGAGAGACAATGATGCAGCCTTTTAGTGTTGCATATGAAAAAGTTCTGAACGAGAAAAACACAGGGTGCTATCTAACATCATGCCAAGGCATTTTTTTAACAGGGCAAGTCAGTCTTCAATGCTAATTGAAGTGATTACCTATCTTAGACAGCACTAGGAGCATGAGATCCTAAAACCAGTATCTCTGACTTACAGTATTAGCATTTAATTTCAGATGGATGTTCAATATCCAGGTGCTGATGTACTGGAGACAGGTAGTAAGAGTCATTGGGGGGAAAGTATCTGAGGGATTAACACTCATCTAAAGCTGGGTATTGTCAGTATAACAGTGGAAAACTGACACCATAATATTGATATTGATAAATATATTTGAACAGATTGAGTCTTGCCGATATGATAAGTAAACCATTTATTGACTGTGCCTTGTACACCAATGTCAGAAAGGCATTCTGAAAGAATTGAATAGGATATTGTATCAAAATCTGCAGAATGAGAATAGAGAGCAAACCAGAGGCAGCAGCACACAAAAGGTCATTAGTTACTCCAACAAGGGCTATTTTAGTGTTATGTTCGGCTGGAACCTAGATTGAAAAGGTTCATAAATATCGGCACTGCTAACCACTAAGCCACCGTGCCGCCATTGTTAAAATCATTGGGATCTAAATAGGTATCTTGATCATAGGTCTGATCAGGCCATTTTCAGTGATTGAGGAACTATACCTGAAGGCAAAGAAGCATAAGAAGGTAAGTAAGTTGACAAGGAGTGTGATTAGCCTTTACAATAATGTCATATATTTTTTCTTCACTTTGAAGTTCAAAAACATAAAAAACAGATGATAGCATTGTCAGAGTAATGGCTAAACAATAATTAAACTGGGGATAAAATGGAGATATCACTTGGATGGCAGGGTAGAAAAACAATCTGCAAATTGAATGTTCTAAATGTCATGTCTCTGTACAAAAGTCAGTACGGTGAGTGGTATGTTCTGTGTGCCTGTCTCATGGACATATCTCCATTAGAGTCCCCGAAGCACTCCAGAGAGTCACCATCATCAAAACTCCACCGCCTCCTTGGCACATTCAGGAGTTTATCCCACCCCAGAGCAGTTTCTCAGTCACCGGCTGCAGACGAGTATTGAACAGCAGATTTTCCTGTAGCAGTTTAGGGAAGGGAAGAAAGCAAAAAATCATGGCCAGTTCAAGGGAAAAACCCCTGGAGTTCCATCGTTGGGCATATGACCCAAACCTCCTGCCACAAGCCCAACAAGACTGTCTGTATAAGATCGCCACTCAGTGGATTTAACCTGAACTGTTAATAGCTCAAGAGGTCACAAAGTGAGTGATGATCAACTGGGTTCTGCACTCCCTCCTGAGGGAAAAAAGAAAGAAAGTCCATGGGTATGCAAGCTCCAAGGTCCCTGCGAGAGTGCATGCTTTTACTCTAAAGGAGCAGACGTTCAGATAGATGCCCTCCACGCTACACTACATCTCACTTCTGAGACGGGAAGCTCTACAATGTGTACATTGACTGGAGTCCATCTGGGAAGATTCCTTGTTGAAGGAGTCAGAGATAGCTGAATCCTTATCTGTTTGAAACTTTTGGCCAGTGGCTGCAGCAGTGATGAGAATGTTCAAGCCCCTATCTGATGTGTCTGTGTAAGACGGGCTCCACATCCCATGATCTTTGATATGGGAAGTGCAGTTACTAAAGATTGTTTGTTGGTTATTCTGCTGAATGCGCTGCCATGTGAGCCACTCCTGATAATGAGTCCCTAGCCACTCCTAGAAGTTCCTACAAGTTGAGGACTTGCAAGGAAAACATTTGTTGATAGATAACTGGGAAATCAAAGAGCAAAGTGACAGATCCAAAATGTTAATCAAAAGCCATAGTCAAAACGGAAAGTGTGAGATCAAGAATCGAGAAATCTAAGAGCAAGGCGTCAAATCCGAATCGTGGAACAAGAGTAAGAAGAACAAAACAACTTGGCAATGTCAAATTGTGAATTAAAAGCATGAGATAATTGTGATAGAATGCACGCAATAATCCAGCATGGATTATGTAGCACATGCTTAGATGCTAGAGAAATCAGGGAAAAATGCAAGACTGGTGTGCAGATTTTAGACTGAAAAACATATTTGAACAGATTGAGTCCTGCCGGTTTGCACACCAGTCTTGCAAAAAAATGGGGCCATGCAAAAAACAAATGACAGACTAGGGAAAATATAGGGAGAGAGTGACAGTGTAGGAAAAAAGGCAAACAGGGAGTGGATTGATGGTGAAACGTGACAAAATTCACCAATTTATAAACACATTTACACATGGGTTGGGAACTTTGAGCATTCCTGACCCCTGAGCAATTGCATGGATTTTTGTTTTATTAAGTATTTACAGGCTCAGCCTATACTGCTAACAAAATACTAGGAAAATATTTGCTGAGCTAGAAAAATTGTCAAGCTGGAAAAAGTGTCTAGTTGTGACTAGGTGTAACGTGTTCGACCCTAAGTTGCACAGGCAGCACCATAAAGCACAGACACGAGACGAGGTCTCACAGGAAAAAGGGTAGTTTATTTAGGAAAAAATAGGGAAGGAAAGGGTTAATGGAAAGAAGGGGAAAGGAATGAAGGTGCATGTGCTGGTCTGGTTGGCAGTGCCCTGCTGGCATGCAGCGCAGGCTGGTGAGTGGTGAGCGGCAGACAGAGTGGCAGCTTTGGAGCACGCGGAGGTAGCGCTCCTGCACGTTCCCATGACGGCGACCTCTTCCGCTGCATGTGAGCATGTCGGCCCCTCCAAACTCTCTGTGGGCGCAACCACAGGCAGGAGTCTCTCCTGGATGTCCGTCAACTGGGCAGCTTTCCCAGCTGAGATCGGGGGCCTTTTCCTCTTCGGCGGCGGGGATGCGAAGGTGCCGTGGGAGCTCGCACAGCTCGTTCATGCGCTGTCCTCTCGCAGAGATCAAAGGGCGTCATTCCCCTTTTTAAAGTCTCTGAGGTGCTCACATCGCTCCACTCACATACCACTGTCTTTAATAAAAATCCACCACGTAGTGAAATCCCAACAGACCCTGAGCTACACTCCCCGCTGTGTTTTATAGAGCGGAGAGAAGCTCGGGATCAATAGCGCCGTTACCTCACCAGCCGTGCCTAGTTAGGTGGCCCCGCTTATTTGCACACCTACAGAAGTGAGCTTCGAAGTGAATGAGGAGAGATATTGATTTGGGTGCACGCCTTGACACTAGGTTATCAACTTTTTTTAAGCACAACATTTGCAACTTGAGATATTTATTAAATTTGTTTTAGATTGAGGTAAGAGCTAATGATAAGCCCTAGTGCCGGTGGTCAAATACTGACAAAGCAAAAATTTTTTGTGATAAATAGATCAAAAGATCGATTGTATCATCTAAATCACAGCAATAGTAATAGAATGTAAAAATGTTGATAAGCTCGCTGAATATAAATAGATTGGTCTACAGTGATAGGAAATAATTTCTGAACTTTAAAATTATTTAACTGGGGATGGGGTAATTTATGAGAACAAATGGAATACTTTGTCTTGGTACACAAGTTAATGAGAAGATACTGGTGAAAAGATACCTTCAATGGGTTGCTGGTATTTGCAAATTTCAACTGCAAAACATCAGTGTTCCTGACAGAGGCCCAAGGAGTAGCAGTTGGACAAGAGTTATCTTCTCTAATTCTTCTTATATTTTCATAATTTATTTGAGTTCACAAATCTCACAGTAGTTCTCTCAAAATCGTCACAAGTTCTTCATTGTCTTTACAATCAGTACATATCCGCTCATAAAGCTGGTCACACCCTTGATTTAATATTTACATCAAATACAATTAGAAGTTATCTCAGACCATCATTTAAATTGTTTCTTTGTAATATTATATGAACAGTTTGATTGAAATAGGAGATGGACCCATGTTTGTGTTGCAAACTTTGTGCTACAATTTCTTTTTCAAAGCTAGTTTTTTTTTTCATTCAAATATAAAAATAATAAATAATAATAAAAAAAATTATATTTTGTGCATGTGTTATTTGGGACATGGTGGTGTTTTTTTTTATCACAATTAGCAAAATATTAAAGTAAAAAAATCTTGCCAATATCAATTTGAATTTAGAATGATTTTGCAAAGCACAATAACTTCTCCCAGAGTTTCGGTCCAAAAGGATAATGCCTGCCAGAGCTCTGGAACATACTAAGAAGAAATCTCATCAGACTTCAGTGAGCTGAGTGGCACAGTAGGAGAGGYAGGAAACAAGCTAGGTGACATTTATCCTGTATTGTAAATTTTTATTTGCTATGCAGTGAAATGCTTACAGCACATGACTGTTTGTGACACTGAAAAAGAAAAAGGAAGGACGAAGGCAAAATGCTAATTGGAAGGAATAAAAAATATTAAATCTACAATTTTGTTACAATAAAATAAAGTATAATGTAGAAATATGTAAAGTATTTAAAAAAGAATGTAAAAGAGTAAGAACTGTATAAATAAACTGTAGTGTATGTGTAAAGTGTAAAATGTATGTCGAATGTGAAATGTGCAGGCAACAGCAGTACAGTGCAGTCATGGAGTGTGAAATGCAGTGATAAGTTGCAGTGTTAATTGTCCATCTTTAAATTGCAGTAGTGCAATAGTAGTCCTTTTGTATGTCAACATAAACCAGAATGTGTAACATATATGTTTTGTGTACTTCAGTCCTGTTAAATGTGCAAATGTACCATTGATCAATGTGGTTGGTTTTGGTTTGTTCCAACACATGTGAAGGAAACATAGCAAGTCCAATCAGTTGAGTCCTATGTAGAGTTCTGGTTGAAAGTTTGAATAGCCTGCGTGAAGGAGCTTCTTCTCAGTTTTCTGTGTTGGCCTTCAAGGAGTGGAAGAGCTTTCCTGACTGCAACAGAGAGAACAGTCCATTGCTGTGACAATTTGTGGGAGGTTGTTTTGATGGAATGTCTCAGGGGGGATAGCACCACCCTCTGATCCACCTGGTACCTGGGGGCTGCTGAGCGGCATCAGTCAGCTTGCCATTTGAAGGTGCTGATGGTGTAGGAGATGGGTCCTGGCCTGGGCCCAACACCTCTTGCAGTGGCGAGGTATTGTTATCTCCTTTTCTTGGGATGGGAACAGGGGTGGCTGATAGCCCAAGAAGCATTGGAAGGGACCTGGAAGATGCCTGTGAAGAAGGTCGGTAGTGAGTTGTGCACATACTCTATCCAGGAAAGAGTTCTGCTCCAAGTAGTTACATCATGGGACGCCATATACTTTAGGGCAGGCATGGGCAAACTACGGCCCGGGGGCCACATGCGGCCCGTTTAACGTTTTGATTCGGCCCGCCAAACTTGAAAAATTTAATAAATTAACCTTGTTAATGTTTTATTTCCCCTGTAATTCTGATGTTTCCTCACTAGATGGCGCACTCTAGATATATTGGCTTTGTTGAGGTGAAGCGTAGGCCTATTACTCCACGTTTGCACTTTACCCTTTGACCCTTTGACCAAAGCATGCCATCTATCTGCTCCTGTTCCGGCCCCTTTGTCAAATGTTAGAACTCAATGTGGCCCACGAATCAAAAAGTTTGCCCACCCCTGCCTTAGGGCCTTCTCCAGTTCCTGGTTAACCAATTCCTGACTACCATTTGACTAAAGGTGATGGCCAGATAACAGACTGGGTGTCGCTCCAATTAGTCTGCAAAATGCTTTCCAGAATTCTGCTGAGAACTGTAGGCCATGGTCAGAGATGATGTTGGAGGGGAGACCCTGCACGTGGAAGATGTGGAGAATTGTCACTTCGGCTGTCTCCTTTGCTATCGGAAGTTTTGGCACGGGAACAAAATGGGCAGTCTTGGAGAATCAATATACTACGGTCAGGATGCAGGTGTTTCCATCGAAGTTGGGAAGACCGGTGATGAAGTCCAGAGCGATATGACAGCGGGAGCAGACTCAGAAGACCAGCAGGGGGTTTATTGCCTGACTTTTTCCTTAAGCAGGTATCTCATGTTGGAACAAACCTCAGAACGTTGTCCTTGATAGAAGACCACCAAAATTATTGCTGGGGAAGGGATGAGGTGCGGGCTCCCCCAGGGTGGCAGGCAACTTGGGAGCTATATCCCCATTCAATTAAATTTTAATTCAATTCAACTCAATTTTATTTGTATAGCGCTTTTAACAATTGACATTGACACAAAGCAGCTTTACACCATCAAAAGAATTAGGTTTGTATGGAATGTGAATGTGTATGAATCAAAATGATAAGATTGTCCCTGATGTGCAAGCCGAAGGCGACGGAAGGAAAAACTCCCTGAGATGGTAATAGGAAGAAACCTTGAGAGGAACCAGACTCAACAGGGAACCCATTCTCATTTGGGTGAAAAGGTATAGCAGGGATTGATCTGCATAATACTGTGTAAGACTGGAAGTTCAGTATAACAGGAGATGTGTTTAAATTAAATGCAGTCCAGTTTCTTCCTGGAGGCTCAGGTAGACTGTAGGAAATTCCAGTAATGAACTATCGAGCGACTGAAGTCACAGGTTCCCAGAGAACAGTTGTATTCATCAGTTGAGGACATGTCCGTCTTTGTGGAAAAGTGGAACCATTCCCAGCCACCACACGCATCCCAGGCAGACCACACGGGGCATCCATGCAACGAGATCTCCAACAAGAAGCAGGACTTTAAGACGAGTTAGACAGGTCCAGAGGGCAGAGGTATCTGGATCACTGGCAGCTCAGGAGTGACATGTATAGCTCGACAGAGAGATAGGGAGAGGGAAAAGGAGAGAGGGAGAGAGAGAGAGCAGAAAAGGAGACAGCAGGAGAGATGGAGAGATGGCAGTTAGATATGGTCACAGTCAAACAATGTACTAACTATAACAGCATAACTAAAAGGGAGACTAAAAGGGAGAGCCAGAAGGAAACACAGACATGAGGGCTCCCTGAGATATAAAGCAACCAATCACCTCACCGTCAAAAAACCTGAGTGATCAATGAGAGTGCGGAAGACAGCATCTAAACATACGAGTTCACCATATTACTCTACGTCCATGAGTCCCCCAGATCTGCTCCTTTACCTAAGGCTAATCTATTTAGCCTTTACTTCTTGCTGCTTGTGGTCCTATGACTTCTGTCATATGAGGATTAAGCAGAAGAATATTAATTAACATCCAATCTCTTATGTCTTGCACTGTCACGTTCCGGGGGGGTTCGAGGCATAAACGCAGAGGATTCCAGATGGTGAAGGAAAACGATATATTTATTTAACATAAACACAAAACAGGGAAATAAATGAAACAAATATACTTTATACGTAAAACGAAACAAAACCACGAATAAAGACACAAGACATTTCCTTTAAACTTAATGTAACAAATACAAGACAACAAACTATAACTCAAACACAACTTATATACTAAAACTAATCATCAACTCGGATCAGGTGCGCGCCCACGTGACCTGACCGAGTTGAAAACCGGGAAATGAAGTATAACATTGAAACTAAAAAAGAACTACACAAAACACACAGGGCGCTTTGGCGCCCTCTAGGGGTTATCCCTGACA
>QMIH01000701.1:12049-27663 GCA_003987875.1 Clarias batrachus | reverse complement strand
GACGGAAGCTCGCCGTCCACGAAGGCACTGTGCATTGACGGAAGCTCGCCGTCCACGAAGGCACTGTGCAGCGACGGAAGCTCGCCGTCCACGAAGGCACAGTGCATTGACGGAAGCTCGCCGTCCACGAAGGCACAGTGCATTGACGGAAGCTCGCCGTCCACGAAGGCACAGTGCTGCGTCGGAAGCTCGCCCTCCTCTTCGCCGCAGTGCACCGTTCCCTTAATTCCTACCACATTTTCTAATTAAACACCTCAGAAAAGTTACTCTTACTAACCTCTGACTGATRAAGGCATATATCATTAGCTCCAGCATGTACCACTATCTTAGAGAACCTATGCTGTCCTAGAGCCCTAAGATTACCTGCTATGTCCGCTGCTCTGGCTCCCGGGATACACCTGACCACACCTGACCACAGCCACTGGTGCCCCTAAAGGCCTAGCTAATTTCACATGCCTCAGTAATGAGTCTCCTATAACCAGAGCTCTTTCAGGTTTCTCGGCGGGTAGATCACTGAGGAGAGCAAACCTGTTGGACATGTGAAGTGCAGAAGAGGTGTGCTCCGGTGGGCTAGCCTTAGTGTTAGCTTTGGCTGAACGAGTATTCTGCCAAGTCGTCACCCACTCGCCCCACTGTGAGGGCTCTAATGCTGGAGTCGGGGGCTGGTTATCTCCGCCTGCGACACCCAGACTTTCCGCTACAGGAATAACATTGCTCTCACGCTCTCTAACCCACTCTAAAGTCTGGATGCGCTCCTTTAATGCTCATATCTTCTCCGTCAGAGTGCTCACTAACACACACCTATCACAAGTAAAATTATCACTAACGATGGAGGAAGAATGTCTAAACATCCTGCACTCTACAGGATGTTCACACTGAACGAGCTGCCATTCCAACACTTGAGGTTGGACAGATGCCAGGACAAAGAGAACACCGGGGGGAACGTTGCTCAAACCTGGTTCCTGATCGAGCACTTTCTTTACCTTTTTTTTGATATTCACGAGTGCGCTGCCACCAGGCAAGAAGGCAGAATTGTCTCAATCGCCATCGGTTCTTGGAGCATGGCGAACTGTTGAGTCAGGGCGTCAGGTTTTCAGGTTTCTGGAGCCAGTGCAATACAAGAGTGTGAAGTTAAAATGAGAAAAGAATAGACCACCTGGCTTGACGGGCGTTGAGTCTCTTGGCTGATCTGAGATATTCTAGGTTTTTATGGTCTGTCCAGACTAAGAATGGAGAGACCGTTCCCTCCGACCAGTGTCTACACTCCTCAAGTTTAACCACCAACAGTTCCCGATCTCCTATGTCATAATTCTTCTCAGCAGAGGAGAGACGACGGGAGAAGAAGGAACAGTGTCCACCTCCACCACGAACTGGAAAGATGGATGGATGCAGATGTGAATCTACGCTGGTTGGTGAATGCATCTTCAGCCTGCTTGTTCCATAGAAAAGGGATTTTAGTGGAGGTTAGCGTGGTGAGGGGAGCTGCCACTGAGCTGTAATTTCTAATAAAGCATCTGTAAAAGTTGGCAAACCCCAAGAATCGCTTGAGGTCTCGTTGTGTGGTGGCTATGGGACAGTCTGTGAAGGCAGTTAACTTAGATGGCTCCTTCTGTATATAAAACCAAGAAATGACAGACTCTTGGTGGAATCTTAGCTTTGACATAATGTTTATTTTCGAGGAGTCTTTGCAAGACTTGGTCAGACATGCAACTTGTGCTCCTCCAGAGAGCAAGAAAAGATTAAATTGTCATCCAGGTACACAGAAATAGAGATATTCAGGAAGTCTCAGGACATCATTAACCAGGATTTAAAAAACAGCAGGATCGTTGGTCAGGCCAAAGGGAACCACCAGGGAGGAGGTTGATGGAGAAGTCGTAGGGTCTGTGGGCCGGCAGAGAAGAAGCACATGTCTTGCTGAACACTTGTCTGAGGTCACTGTATTAATGGGACATTGAAAAGGTCTGGAAAGTCTTCCTTTATAACAGGGTGTGATGAGTGGCCTCTGTCAGAGTGGAGGCATGAAGATAGACAGGCAGGGCTCCAAACCAACACAGTGTTCTTGGCCCACTCAATGCTGGGGTTATGTCTGAGCAGCCAGGGAGCCCCAAGGACGACAGGAGCATGAGAACCATCCATGATAAAGAAGGAGATGGTCTCAACATGGTTGCCTGAGATGCTCAGGGTGAGAGAGGGAGTGTGTGAGTCATGGATGGTAGAGAACTTTAGAGTTGTAGGACTGAGGGGGCGGCAGGTGAGAGTAACGGATAGAATAACAGATAGACCTGAAACTGTTCAATCCGGGAAGTGAGCGCGGTGAGAGTGTCGACCATAGACCTCAGGTGCAGAGCATCTACATTGATGGCACATGTGACACACAAAAGTGAGGGCTGCTAAATCATTGGACCATTGTGAGAAGAGGCAGCAAGTTGAATGCACACTTCATTCACAGATGATGGTAGCAGCTGTAAGGATCTGCATGTGGGCGGAGCCATGGGTAATGTTTGTTAATGTTCTTCCCCAACAATCTGGATTGGACCAGAAGCTACATCCCTTGCACCGTCTAATAACGGCGGAGTGAAATTATGGCATTCGGGACCGTGAAGTCCTGGCCATAAGATTGGCTTTGGAGTAGTAGAGACACTAGTTAGACGGCTATCACTCCCTCCAGGAAATACACGACACCATAGTTGTTGTAACTGATGGATTTAATCTTTCTTTTGTTACTTCACGGTCAAATCCACCGTCAAACTATAYAAATGAACAAAATACACATAAGCMAACATTTGTTGATATAAACAAACTCTAAACTAAATATATACAATGAAGAAAAATAAACATACCTTGCTGGCTGCACATAACCAAGAGGGAATGAGTGCACTTACAAACATAAAACCCATCATCCCCAACCAAAATCATAAAACTGAAAAGAAAAAATGTAAAAATAAATCTGAAAAGAAAATTTCTGTTGTTAAATAAGGTTACCTGCCCAAGGCCATAGATGCTGAAATAGTGTAACTCTGCAGCTATTTTTCCCAAAGTGCAAGCAATAGGCCTCATGTGATACTGTGTCTGTATTGAAAAGTCATCCACTACTATCAGATTTTTAATAAATCCTGTCTGGTATGTGCTGGTTAAAGAGTGTAATTTCTTTTGATGATGGAAGGCAATGGAGTCTGCTCATTTTAATAAATTGATGCTCATTTTAATAAATTGGCTTGGTCAATATCAATATCAGACCTTGTTAGTCTATAGAGGACAAAGGGTTCCACATGGATCTGATGCACAGCAGTTTAGAGTATACTTAACTGTACAGTTTGTGTGTGTGTGTGTGTGTGTGTGTGTGTGTAATTCAGGTATCCAATCACTTCCTTCCACAAAAAAGCACAAGATTGAAATTCCCAAATGTACGGGGGCTTCCTTGAATACGCATGTAAATCTGACCTTACCAACTTTCTAAGACTTCCATCACAAATGTATTCTATTAAAAGACAGCTAAGCAGCCATAATGCACACTTACTAAGGTTAATTATCCCTTTACACTTAAAGAGAGAAATCCTTTTAGTGGACAGACAGAGAGCTCCTTTGAGAGCAGACCGGGCCAGTTCTAAATACCAGAACTAAGGACGTGTGAGATGTAACTCTAATACAGAGGACCACTTTCTCCCATTATCACAACTCTAACCTCTGTTCARCTTGAGAGGGGCCTGTTCTATTTTGCCACAGGCGCCCAAACAACTCCAGGAAACATAAAACCCAGATGAGTAGACTTCCTGTCTTGTCTGGAGACAGCCCATTCACTTTTGGCATTCATTCGGCCTGATAAAAGGCAAAACAGAAGATTAGGAAAGCTAACAGATTAAATGACCACAATGGATAACGTCGTATGCACACATAAAGGTCTTAGAATAATGGGTTTGTGGAACATGTCAGCTGTTTTCAGTATGTATGAAATCCACCTTTTTCCTGTAAGATTGCATATGCCAAACCTTTTTTTTTACTTTTTCATTAAATTTACAGTTATCAGAATGCAAAATAATAATAATAATAATAATAATAATAATAATAATAATAATAATAATAAACAAACAAATAAACAAATAAATAAATAAATAAACTAGTGCTGTCAATCGATTAAGAATTATAATCTAATTAATTATGGTCATAGAATGTTTTTATATAGACTTATTATAATTGTGCAATGTTGGAATAAAGAAATGCATGACAAACTGGTTAAAGGAAACAGATTGTGCAGTTTTTTGATATCTTAAACATTAACATTCAACAAATGTTAAATGATGGCAGTGCTCAAAGCCAGATCCTCAGATCAGAACCTGGAGCCTTAGCCTGAGTCACCATTCTCATAGCTTCCAGTTAATATTCTTGTATAAATAGTGTAACTTTAAGGTAGCTTGAGTACACAACCTTGTTTTTGTTCAAAGTTCAATCTAGAAGCTTTTTTATAATGAAACTTGCCATTCAGCACACCTGGTCATGTTTCCTCTGTTATCTAATTATCTGCGATAAACATTCCATTATCATACAACCGGGTAACTACGCAAATTTGTGTTAATTAGTGTCAAACTAGATAATATGATTAGTTTGCGTTAAAATGTCTACATTAATCATATGAGTTAACGCATTAATATTAACAGGCATCAAAAAAAAAAACATCACACTAGGCCATCTTCTTCAATTGCTCCATGGTTCAGTTCTGATGCTTATGAACCCATTTTAGTAGCTTTTGGCACTAGACCATGGGCACTTACATCAGTCTGCAGCCACGCACCAACATACACACCACGCTGTGATGCACTGTGTGTTCTGAAACATTTCCATTACAGCCAGTATGCATTTTCTGCTACAGAGAGAGAGAGAGAGAGAGAGAGAGAGAGAGAGAGAGAAGCAAATAGAATAAAACTGGTGAAAACAATATTTTTAAGACATTTAAGATATTATTAGTTTTATAAAAAATAATAATAATATTGACTACAAGGAAATGCAGCTCTTAATCAAATAAAAATATTTGGTGAATATTTAAACAACCAAATGGTTTAATAATCACATAAGCCTTCATTTGCTGCTGGATGGGCTCGTGCACACAACATCTATGTCTATGTTTCACAGGGCTATTTCCATTGGCTGGGGTTTAAATATTAAGTTATGGTATTTCCAAGGAATGCTCTTTTAAGCCATGAGCCACTGGTTCTCTTAAACATTACTTTCAAAGAAAGCTGGAACTTCCTGTGCACAGATACCCTGTGCTTTCCAAACTAGTGATCTTGAATGCCCACATTGGTGGCTTGGAACCTTATCTTTGGCAATTTGTCAATGAGAGGCAAAATAAGTCCCATTTCCCCAACACCAACCTTCTTAAAGACAAAAATTCCACTAATCTGCTGCCAGGTTGCTATTGATTTACACTCTAATTAGATTAGCATTTCTCTTTAAAAAAAGCTACCCTCAGTGACCCAGGGAATCCCCCCATTGAGTGCATTTTCCTCCAGTGTGATGCAGGGAAAAACTAGACTCCAGAGACTGGACACATTCACAATGGCCAGGTTCAGGCCTACTGTTCAAAGTTTGCCGTCATCAGCCTCACTAGTGCGCAGCCCTGACCTTGGTACCTGGCACCAGACCAACACTACCTCAGCGAGTGTAATGTAGATGCTGAACTTTCCATAGAGAGGTGGGGGGTTTCTGGAGGCACTTATAGTGTGTGGTGGTAGAAGATTTAATGTTAAATATGCAGCAGATAACAAAAGGTTTAGTGTGAGGTAACAAATTACCCACAGAGAGGGGTAAGGGAAAAAAAAAACTTTTAAGGCAAATGTAGTAAGAAAGTGATATAGGAATCCTTACATTAAGCCACACAATTAACGTAATTCAAGCCAATGCTGTTTTCCCCAGTCCTCTTCTTTCACAATAAGGGGTCTCTCCTCCCACATTCCCAGTGTTCTTTGGATACATATAAAAAGCCCGGTCATCTCATGAATCCTCAGGAGTAGTAAARGTGCAATATTAAGCACTGTACTTTACATTGCAGCATACCAGAAAGACTGTAACCTCTGAACATGCTGATAAGGTAATAAGATATTTTTGCATGATTGTATGATTGTATTGTTCTGTATTATGTATTAAACTCAAGATTATTCATTATGAACTGCTTTTTGTTATAACCTTTATGATTGATTTTCTTTTATTGATATTGATGAGCTGCTGTGCTGAATTACTCTATTCTATTTTGACTAATGGTTGTGTGTGCGTGTGTGCGTGTGTGTGTGTGTGTGTGTATGTGTGTGTGTGTGTGTGTGTGTGTGTGTGCATACATACAGTATGTGTTTACCTTGACAGTTTTACTGTGTTCTTTACTAAACAAAACATCTTCAGTGCTGACAGTCATACTGCATGTATTACATTGTGAATCATTAATTAATGATTCACATTCCACTCTGCTCACATTGTAAATGTCAATTTGTGACAAGAGTCATTTTTTTCARCACTGCAAAAGTTTACGTTTCTGGATCTGAMCATGTTTCTCTATAAATGTTTACCTGCCATCCAGCATTGATGAACAATGTGGAGGATAATGTCAGTTCAGACTTTTAAAGTAATGGCATTTACAGTGTGAATATACAGATTTACTCTGTATATAGGGTATAGCACTTTGTATACTAATAATACCTATTTGTATTTTTATAATCCAGGAATATTATTATTTTCTGCATACTAGCAGTGCTGCTGGCTGAAGCAGACCTAGACACAGGTGAGTGTTTAGTAAAAATTTTGGAAGAGGCTATGGATTTTCAAATAGTAAACACAGCATTGTAAAACTGTAGCTAACCATTTTCACTTTATTTAATTGCTTTTAGTTTAGCTCACAGTAAACACTGTATATCTAAAATGAATACTTTTTTTTATTGCTGGAACATTTTCTGATATTTAAATTGTTTCATCCATAATTTTGTAATTCACGAGAGGTGTGATAAAAGGTCATTGTAGTATACAGTGTTTATTTAAAGTGTGTATACAGTCTTTCCTYAGCTCATGTAAAAATATCATTTCTTTTTTAAGTTAATGAAGGTTTTCAAGCCATGTCTACAGGAACAGGTATGTCTGTGAGAAACATACATATTACAGATCTAGTAAAGAGTGTATTGTAAAAAAAAAAAAAAAAAACATATTCATATACATTCTGCTTTAGTTCCGTGTAGCATTAGTGTAAAATGTGTCTATTTTTTCTCGCATGTCCAAAAGATCAGGACTCTACGTCTGATGAGGCTCCAACTGGTGAGTCTACAAACCCACTAGGTGTCTGAGAGACATGTCACAGTCTGCAGTGTGTTTATCYTTGTGAATCTCAGTTATGTCCTTTATGATTATCTTCACAGAAAGCATGAACTCTGTGTCACCTGATCAGCCCAACGGTGAGTTTTCTGTATTGAGCTGTGAAGTTGTGGGATCTTGTTTGAGTTGAATTTAAATGCAACTTTAGAAGCAATACTTGGAGCTTAGCTTTACCTTAGAGCTGGATGACTGTTGGAAATGTAGTCATCAGTAAATATTTATAGATGGCGTTTATATAGGAACATTATACATAACATTATGCATAACATTATATAGGAAAAGTCTAAAACTATTCAGTTGTAGACTGCCATCTAGTGGTAGATGTGATTCTGTAGCTTATTTGTAGTGATAGTTCTTAATATATAATTTGCAATAATTCAAACCTAGCATAGCAAATCTCTGAACAATTTTATGCACACCCTCTATATTTTTGGTTGTGTGTGAATTATTATTATTATTATTAGTAGTAGTAGTAGTAGTAGTAGTGTAGTGTTACCGTTGTTGCTCTTGTTCATGTTCTTGTTGTATTAATGAGACTTAAAATTAATATACAACAGATTAATATTACCCTACTTAATAATTCATGTTAATTCATGTTTATATTTTAAAAATACATTCACAAWGCATAATTAATTCTATTACTCAAAATAATATTTTAGCTATCTTATTATAGTTTTGTTTATGGCAGTTTTATGAAGCAGGCTTGGATACATTTTAACTATCAAAAATATCAGAGCAGAAGATGCTAGAATTTTTCTTTGATTTACAGGTGAGCTACAATATCATAATGGAGCCACAGCTGGTAAGAATAGGCACAATTATTTAGCAATTTTAAGAATCATATTCRATATTAAATGTTAATGTCAGACTGATTAAGGCAAATTTTTCTTTGAAGATGCAAGCAGCACAAGTGCAGAGGCAGGTCAGGCTGCTGGTAAACAACCAATATATTTTTTTTTTATATGCCAATCTCTTAATGATAGTTCATAGGGGAATGTATATGTATATGACTTAATGTATGTTAAATTAAAGACAAATCTAATGTTTTTCTCACTGCTTTAAGGGCCTCAAGTTAATGATGTGACAGCAGCTGGTGAGTTAATATTTGATTATGAATATATTATTTAAATCAGCATTTTAGAGATAACATAGCAGACTATTGTTGACTGTATGTGAATGAAAAAGAAGCATAGTTTTATATATAGCAAAAGATTCCTATGAATTTCTGGAGAAGAAGGAATTATGAACAACTGGACATAACTTCTTTATTGACAGCCTACTAACATGCAATAATAATTATTTCTTGTTTTGTAGATGGCACAAAATCAAGCACTGAAGAACAAGATGGTAAGACAGAATTCTTAGTGATATAAAGTTTGTTATTTATTCATGTATATTTGATTTTTTATGTAACTATATATATATATTGTATATGTATGTATATGTAAGCTCATCAACATTTTTTTTTTTAAATGTTCAGAGAACGAAAGTCCAGAATCAGAAGAAGTGATGAAGCCAGCTCCAGTGCAGCGTCCTACAAAACCACAAACTGTAAATCAGCGCAAGCGCAACAAGCCCGTTGTGGCCTCCAAGAAGAGAATGAGAACCCTTCGCCCCTGAAAAAAAAAGAGAAAGAAATGCTGTGAAATACATTCAGGAAGAATGCAGAACTAAGATAAGAGGAAAGAAAGCAGCGATCTTGTATTAAGTGGCATTTTGTTTTGTTGCTTTATTTCAATAACCAAGAATTAGATGTGATTCTGTTGTGATGTACTGTAATGACTNTAATTAATTCTATTACTCAAAATAATATTTTAGCTATCTTATTATAGTTTTGTTTATGGCAGTTTTATGAAGCAGGCTTGGATACATTTTAACTATCAAAAATATCAGAGCAGAAGATGCTAGAATTTTTCTTTGATTTACAGGTGAGCTACAATATCATAATGGAGCCACAGCTGGTAAGAATAGGCACAATTATTTAGCAATTTTAAGAATCATATTCRATATTAAATGTTAATGTCAGACTGATTAAGGCAAATTTTTCTTTGAAGATGCAAGCAGCACAAGTGCAGAGGCAGGTCAGGCTGCTGGTAAACAACCAATATATATATATTTTTTATAAGCAAATCTCTTAATGATAGTTCATAGGGGAATGTATATGTATATGACTTAATGTATGTTAAATTAAAGACAAATCTAATGTTTTTCTCACTGCTTTAAGGGCCTCAAGTTAATGATGTGACAGCAGCTGGTGAGTTAATATTTGATTATGAATATATTATTTAAATCAGCATTTTAGAGATAACATAGCAGACTATTGTTGACTGTATGTGAATGAAAAAGAAGCATAGTTTTATATATAGCAAAAGATTCCTATGAATTTCTGG
Source organism: Clarias batrachus (assembly GCA_003987875.1). Classification (NCBI taxonomy): domain Eukaryota; kingdom Metazoa; phylum Chordata; class Actinopteri; order Siluriformes; family Clariidae; genus Clarias; species Clarias batrachus. Next base: position 17,929 of record QMIH01000701.1, on the reverse strand, counting down.
AGAAGAAGGAATTATGAACAACTGGACATAACTTCTTTATTGACAGCCTACTAACATGCAATAATAATTATTTCTTGTTTTGTAGATGGCACAAAATCAAGCACTGAAGAACAAGATGGTAAGACAGAATTCTTAGTGATATAAAGTTTGTTATTTATTCATGTATATTTGATTTTTTATGTAACTATATATATATATTGTATATGTATGTATATGTAAGCTCATCAACATTTTTTTTTTTAAATGTTCAGAGAACGAAAGTCCAGAATCAGAAGAAGTGATGAAGCCAGCTCCAGTGCAGCGTCCTACAAAACCACAAACTGTAAATCAGCGCAAGCGCAACAAGCCCGTTGTGGCCTCCAAGAAGAGAATGAGAACCCTTCGCCCCTGAAAAAAAAAGARAAAGAAATGCTGTGAAATACATTCAGGAAGAATGCAGAACTAAGATAAGAGGAAAGAAAGCAGCGATCTTGTATTAAGTGGCATTTTGTTTTGTTGCTTTATTTCAATAACCAAGAATTAGATGTGATTCTGTTGTGATGTACTGTAATGACTRTTGTTTATTTTATTTTAATTTTTTATGGTTTTATTTGTTGTGAAACTAGCATTCATCACGTATATGTTTCTTGATTAAATCACTCTTCAAATACGGGGGCAAAGCTTGTCAGTCAGGGCTTAATTCATAAACAAGACAGCCAACATCATGTCAGATTACAGGCTTTTGTGACTGAATGCAGTGTAAAGTTCTAGCTGTTAATTTATCATCAACATTTATCATCAGGAAATACTAAACACCTCTCAGAAGCCCTGACTTGATTGTGCTATTTTTTTTTTTTACTGGTGCTAGTTACCTGAATACTGTGTGTTCAGACTAGCCATAGCTTTTTACGTAACAGTAGTTAATGTTTTTTTAGCAGAAATCTTGCAAAAGCTTGCTTTCAACACAAGTTCAGTGTTTAGTCTTTTGTCACTGATCACTTTTTTCTAAGAAACAGTATTTATCATTATTAAATATAATTTTTAGATATCAAAATCATGACTGTGTTATTCATAAATAATTAGTTTTGTATGCCCAAATAAACTTTGAAGCAAATAAGACTTAAGAAATGCAGACATTGTACTTTATTCGCTGTGTGTATGTGGAAAATGTATTATTTAGCAAGATCACATCTATGTAACATTTATGACTATTTTAACAACAACAACAACAATCCACAATCATCATCATCAAACATTAATGATGCATGCATAATAATAGCTTAATAATAGTTTGTTATTTTTTGACTCTTTTTTTATTTGCCAATCCTGCTGCTCTAAAGTKTAGACTTAAGATTACAACATCTTAAACTGTCATAGCTGGACACCACCTGGCCTCAAAAATGTCATTTATTACACTATCTACTTTCTGTTAAAAAAAAAAAAAAAAGAACATAGAAATTATAATGAACCAAGAGGGGCCTTTGCTGTGTRGAGAATGGCCCCTTTTACAACGCCTAATTGTGGATGTGCATTAGCTCCGCTCCACTGTTCATGTAGGCTGGAGAAAGAAGTCTGTGATTGTTATAGTACTGTGTCAGATATCACACTCTATACCTTCCCTTTTAACAATATATGGTACTGTCTCACTGCCATCACAACGCTGGTAAAACGTTGGTAAAGGTCACGCCTTTCTCTCATGTTGAAGTCGATAGTCTCTAGACTTCTCCTCTGACTCCCCTGAGACATGCACAGCACTCTGAAACACCCATTGTCCAGTAAGTGAAAATTTAGCAAATGGTGAGTCTCCTTTTTTAATTATATTGTCAGAAGGTTAAAATGATAAAACCCACATAAATTATAGGTGATAGCTGTGTACATGAGTGACGTCATGCATGAGACTAAAACACGTGTGGTCTGCTTGGGACGTGTCTGGTAACTGGGAAGGGCCCAACAGTGGCTCAACCCTTGAAACACATAAGTATTAAAATCAGGTCATTCTATGTTTTTTCAGTACAGATGTGAATTGRAGAAAAACATTCTATACCTTCACTTTCTAGTTATTGTGTTGCTTTTTATTAATTTTGCTGCCACTACAACAACCACTTCTTTGTTTCCCAAGTGGACCAAGTGGATCTGACCGTTGATTACAGTATGAACAAAAATAAATTAGACTGCTTATCACAATTTCYTTTGCTGGATATGTATTTTTATTCACACTTGCATTACAGTATAATCTTCAGTCACAGATTTTAATTCTCATTACTGTCCCCTGGTGTCAACGATGAACAATGCAGCTATTATTTTATTTTATATAGAAAATAGAATAAAAAAATAGCTACTGCTACTACTACTAATAATAATAACAATAATACTTGTTATATACAAAACACTTTATTGAGACACTTAAAGTGCTTACCTACGGAGAGAAGGAAAAAAAAGGTATTTTTAGTCCTGGTTTAAAAAGCAGACAGAGAGTTAAGGCAGTGTAGGCATTCTGCGATGGGATTCCACAGACAGGGTGCAGCAGAGCAGAAAGCTCTGTCCTYCATTTAACAGAGCTTCGTCCTTAGGAGACAGAGGAGCCAAGTCTTGTGGGCTTGCTGGTTGCATTTGAAATTGGGAGGAAAGAGGAGCTCTTTGAGGTAGAGAGGGGGCAGACCTATAGATGCATCAGTGTGTCAGGAGAAGAATTTTGTAGTCAATGACAGTGAAGAGATTGCAGGGCCAATGGAATGTGACAAAGAAAAATCACAGCATTTGATAAATATTTAGCCTAAACAATCCATCCATCCATCCATCTCGGAACCTCTGTAGTCCAACTATGGGCTGTAGAAGCCAAAGTATTTATTTCCATTTTTACGACCTCCGGTCAACATTCACATGCTACGGGCAATTTGGGAATGTCCGTCTGCATGTCTTTGAACTGTGGATGGAACCCGGAGTACCCAGAGGAAACCCACCAAGCACAGGGAGAACATACAAACTCCATGCGCACAGATTGCGAGGTGGGAATCTCGGATCCTGTTACTAAGTGACGGTCTTACGAGCCCAAATGATAATACTTATTAATTTTAGTATCATGTGAAATAATGTTTACAGTTTATCACTGTTTTGGTCAGTAAAGCAGWTTTCCAATGTCTGCCTTTGCCCACACAAAACACAGATCAGTGTCATAGGGAGACAGATTTGTTTAAAGACTCCACACAAACAACCTATTTGCTGTACCAGGCCAAGAGGCATTCTTACACTCCGAACATGGTTGCCACTGACACTGATAAAAGAGTACCCAGAATACAAGGAGTTGACACAGTATATGCAAAAAACACATTTTACTTTGCCAAGACAGAACAAAGTCAATAAATAAAAAAGAAACAATCAAGTATGAGTAATTACTAAATTCTATGAATATATGAATCTTATTGGAACTTTAAAATGTATATTTGACCAAAACTTCAAAATAATGTTAAAGGAAGATCAACATAGCTGAGAAATAACTTTTAATCTGTTAAATTTCTTTTATCTGTGAGTTTCTTTTTGGCTGGAAGAAAGGGAAAACAATGCTATTTGTAGGTCAGTAGCTGGGCTTTTGCTGACAAGCTCTGACTTTCAATGAAAGGCAGCCCCATCGTCCACAAAGATGTCCAGTAAATTTAGGCTCATACAATAGAACAGAAGAGCAGTTGCTTGCTCCATTAAGCAACTTATTCTACCTTCAGCCAATCTCCAGTTGGCTTGTTGTTGGCACGTTTTGATTCTTATTATGTAAGAAATTAGTTAAGCCAAAGAACCCAGTACACAAGAAGGCTCTGAGGATTTTACACCGGAAGAAGGAATATGTTTGGTCCTTTCATTGTGTTTACAAGTTCCTTGTGGATTTTGATACTCACCTTTACTAAAATCTAAAATGTATCTGGAAGCTTGGCATATTAAGGCATCACTAGTTTTCAAACCTATTCTTTTTCTGTAATTTTTGCGTATTATTTATGAGGTATAGTCCCCCCCCCCCAATCTTTATCTTTTCAGTTTATGTGAGTCATGATAATCTCAGATTCAAATTCTTTTCTGACAGGAGAGGAACCTGATGGTGTTGTTGCACATCCACCATAAAGTTCCTTGATTAGAACAAAAGAGAAACTTTTTTGCTCACCATGGCAGTGAGGTGTGATTTTATTATATCCTTGAAATTATATCCTGAAACCTYGAATCAACATGGCCATTTTGCTCTTTTTTTTTATGTTGTTGCTTTTAATGCCTTCACTGGAATTATGCAATGTATACTCCCCATTCGATTTTTTTATTTGAATTTTTTTTTTTTTTTGAGATTACAATATAAACTTGTGTTTATATTGTACTTGTATATTGTATATACTGTTTGTATATGATGCTGTGAAAATTAAATAGTTCACATTTTCTCTTGAAATTTAATGTTTGAAATGCAGGGGAAATAATTGTTWGGTTCTAGKTTTTGCTTTATTCTAAATCACAAATCCATCCCTGCCATCAGGGATCAGCATCATATTCTACAACACATCATTGAGAATGTATTACGATAAAATATATTGTTGGTCACAGAAAATGTTTGGCTCAAAGAAGAAAAAAAAAACTATTATGCACAATCAGAGTAATTGGAGTCAGATTTTCTTTCCTAGCTGGACAGTCCATTACCATTCTGAGAGTTATTGATGAAGTAGTGCTAAATAAAATTTAGTTTACCAGAAAACGCAATATGATGGGCACATTTTTTGTCAAGTGTGATGACTATGCGCACATGATTAGCCACATGATTATCCATTTTAGGCTGAAAGTCACAGGGGAATTTGCCCTCACTTGCTGATCTCACTTGTGCCGTGCATCACTGATCAGAAGATGATGAGTTTTTGAATGAACGGGGCAGGGGACTTTTCAGGCTAAAATTTAAAACAGATAACATTTACAGTACATCTGACTGCTAATTCCTACTACAAGTGAGCAAATTGATGTTCTTTCATCATTGTAACACTTCACACACATATTAAAGCTCTCAGATTTCAGATTAAATGGTTAAATTACAGTCATTCTGGACAGGTGTTAATGGTAGTGTTTGTTGATAGTAGGTGGTAATTCCCCCAGACACAACAAAAGCAACAAAAGTTGTTAACATAGTAAAGGTTGTAAGACTCTCAGTTCGCTTCTCCTACGTGTTGTGAGACTGTGAGATCAATTTTGACTTTAAAGCTGTAAGGGCATGGCCAACTGGATCACTGCCAAGTTTCCACTTTTACTTGCTGTTTTCATGCGTCATGTTATTAGGTGCTTTAATKSACTTTTTTTCATACTTTGTTTTATWCAAGTAACAAAAAGAGATTAGCTAAAGCAGCTAGAACCTCTTCCTCCACCTGGAGAATGTTACATCATCTTAGACAAATAGATATCCATGTGGATAAACTCTCATAGCCTWTACMTTTCAAAACAACTTATATCACTGATATCACATTTATAAGTTAACAAATATAAACATTTTGCTCAGTGATTTGCCTAAAAACATTTCCCAAGTTTTCATTATATTCAGTTTGATTAACCAGGTACAGGGCGGGTGGTGTAGTGGTTAGCGCTGTCACCTTGCACCTTCAGGGTTTGAGTTTGATTCTGCATGTTCTCCCCGTGCTCGGTGGGTTTCCTCCAGGTACTCAGGTTTCCTCCTACAGTCCAAAGATCTGCAGGCTAGGCTAATTGGATTTCCAAAATTGCCCGTAGTGTGTGAATGTGTATGTGTGCCTTGTGCTGAATTGGCACCCTGTCCAAGGTGTACCCTGCCTCGTGCCCTAAGCCTCCTGGCAAAGGCTCCAGGCCCCCCAATGATCCTGAATACAGGAGCAAGCGGTGTAGACGATAAATGAGTGAGTAACTTTGTATAGTATACAT
>QMIH01000700.1:261802-282371 GCA_003987875.1 Clarias batrachus | reverse complement strand
TGTGAAGTGTAAATGAGAAAAGCAGTGTGTGAATTTGCCAATAACTAATCAGTGCTATGAGAAAGTGATGAGGTGAACAGATCCAGGTAAAGTGCTGCAGTCTTACCTGATGAGGCGTCGCTGCTGAATGGAGTCTTAATGCTCAAATCAAACCCCTTTAACACACACATGATCACGTGCTCAGGGTGAAGAGGAACTGAGGAGATAACATGTGATAATCATTTACAGAAAACAGGGGGAAAGTTTCGAGCTTGTTCAGGTAAATGAGCTGAGGTGCTCCTGCGTCAGGTGAGAGGCGTTTTGGAAACCGCAGGGTTAATGATTAAACTCACATCTCATCAGAAACCCCAGCGGCCCGATGCAGCACCACACACACACTCCATACACACACACACACACATTTTTAATCATGTTTAATTATTTCACCTATTTTGGGTATTTTTTCCGTACTGACAACCAGCCTGCATCCTTTGATCGAAGTAGGCGTGGCGGATCGTAAGACACTAGCAGTTCACTCAGATACTGCGGCGCGAGACCATTTAATGCTTTATACGTCAAAAGTAGTATTTTAAAATCGATGTGAAATTACACAGGGAGCCAATGCAGTGTAGATAAGATAGGGGTGATGTGCTCGTATCTTCTGGTTCTAGTGAGGATTCTCGCTGCTGCATTCTGTACTAACTGAAGCTTGTTTATGCACCGAGTTGAACAACCAGACAGTAAGGCGTTACAATAGTCCAACCTAGAGGTGATAAAAGCATCAACTAGTTTTTCTGCATTGTTTAGTGACAGTATATTTCTTATATATTTCCTAGTTCATGCTTTTAGCTCTAGGTTGGACTATTGTAACGCCAAACAGTCTGTTTTTTTCAACTAGGTACATAAACACCTAGGAGCGAGATGGGGCGTGACCGAGTGCCGAGGTCACGGTGGAGAAGGTCCTGGTGGCCGCGGGCGCGCGAGTGGGATTCGCTAATATAATGTCAGCGTCGCGGATGAACAAGGCCGTAGTCATGTTTATTAGGGAAAAACATCTCGCGGACCAACTCATAGAACACGGAGTCTCGGTAAGTGGAAGTTTCTTTCCTTTCACATCGCTGGCCTCCGCCGCGAGCGCCGTATACACACACGTCAGACTTACTGTGTGCCTGGACGTACAATAATGGACAATGTGTTTACTGTGTGTGACATGATAGGTCTGTGTGAAATCAGTTCTTATTACTTGGGGTTTTTATCTATAGATGAAGAAAAACCCTTCAATAGAGTGGACCACACCTATTGTTTTAATACATTAGGTGCCTTTGGGATGGGGATCAGGTTCACAGCGTGGATTATGCTTTTAAATTCAGATGCTTGTATTATGCTTAAAGTTGTAAAAGGATTTAACTGTCTTTTCAAATGCAGGCAAGGATCAGGGAAGAATCAGGCAAGGATGCCCACTGTCAGGGCAACTGTACCGTCTGGCTAATGAACCTCTATTATAACAATTAAGGAAAAACATGAATAGACTATGATTGAGGAATACCAGAAAAGGTAGTTGTATCAGTATATTATCACGCAAATAATAAATTGGTCTTTATTACCAAACAAGAGGACATTCAAGTCTCCTCCAGTAGTCTGGTAATCTATCAAGCTGTTTCCTCTGCACATGTCAACTGGGGCAAATGTGAAAGTTTTATTGCAGGAAAGAAAACTAATTTCCAAACTTCCAGAGAATTTGCAATGGGGCAGGACAGACATTAAATACCTGGGAATCTGTCTAGGGGAGGATAGTACCTGCAAAAACTGGGTTTGGTGAAACTGGGTTGGTGAAGAAGGTACAGTACTGTTAGTGCTAAATTGTTAAAATGGACCTGGGTCCTTCTCCAGCTGTTTTATGGGGGGAGGTCTGGTCGCCAACAATTTCGATTGCCTCGATTCATGGCCCTTGAACCACCAGAAACAACAATCAGAGAGATTCAGAGAAGGATAGTGGACTTTTTTTCTGGAACAGGTAACTTGGGGACTTGAGGACTGGCCAAACATGGAAATCGTCCACTACACTAGGGGAAGAGACAAAAATCCAATCCCATCAACTGCTGCAGGGAATGATGAGAGAGGTGTTGAGAGAGGATTCTAGTGCTGCCTCCAGAGTTTAAGGTGCCATTAGAACGGGGTTCCAGAATGATCTGTTAATTTAAACAGAAGACTTATAAACTAAAAGTTTTATAGGTGTTTGCACAGTTTGTAAAGTTTTCGAGACATCTGTTCACCCCTTTTTTATTATATATGGTTTTATGTTATTTCATTCTACTTTCTCGTCATGCAGTACATACATACAGTACTATCAGTTACTGGAGCTCACTCATCTTACCCACTTTTACTCTCTCTATCTCACACACACGCACTCACTCACTCTCTCTCTCACACACACTCTCTCTCTCTCTCTCTCTGTGGCACTTATTTGAGTAAAATTTGAGAACATTTTCACATTTTCACTGCTTTTGAAAAGAAAATTCAACATTCTCTTATATTTATTTATATTCCTTTTCCACAAAATGTAACCATTAAATTGAATGTTTCCATTAAGTGTAACCACACACACATTTTATTTACATCTTTTTACAGTTTACATTTTTTCACCACCAGGAGGAGCTACAAGACTTCTGGTCCACTTTATTCCCTGATCACATCACAGAGGTGTTTAAAGTTTAGGACTGAAGGAGAGGAGAGAGGTAAAGGGGGAGGGACAGAGACAGAGAGAGAGAGAGAGAGAGAGAGAGAGAGATGATGGGCGAGGCGAGGCAGGTGTTTTTTCCTCCTCTCATCCTAAATTCAGAGCACCTGGTCATGCTTCAAAAATATTTCTTCTTTCCACAACTTTGTTTGGATTAAATGCATTTATTTTATTAATAATTTATTGTTTCGGAAGCAAGGGGCGTGGCCCAGTGCCAGTTTGTGAATGGAGGGCGGAGCCAGGAGAAATGGAAGGTAAAGATCTAGAGCAGTCTCTGAGGAAATGTACAGTACAGAAAGCATAGAGTGAATAAATTAACATACTTCAATGTTTCTGTACTGTAAATACCTTTTATTGATTTTTAAGAAATATTCTAATATTTTGAGATACTGTAAGTTTTTATTTTCATGCACTATAAGCTCTCTAAATTTTTTAAATGAAAACAAAATAAAAGGCTTGACATATTTCAGTTTCTGTGTAATGAATCTTAAAATAAGGTTATAAAGTTTCACTTTTTTAATTAAATCATGGGGAAAAACATTCCACGATATTCTGATGTTTTGAGAACGTCTGAAATCTGCACATTTGGTGAGATCTGCCTCCAGACTTTTAAGCTTTTGTTTTCGTAAGCTTTTCTGCCTCACATTGCCCCAAAATGGTCTGTCCATTATAACATGAGAGCTTGAAATGTTAATGAGATGGTCATTGGCAATCAATCAATCATCAAAAAACTGCATCTGCCCCAAGAGACGTCGGCCCAACAGTATATCAGGTGGGGTCTAGATTACTAACCCAGCCCTGTGTCACCTGATTTTCATTTTTAAAAAAGCCATAAGACTGCAGTGAACGAGGAAGCAGTGACATGCAGAGAGAGATGTGAAATAATAAACATGCTGAGATTATACAGTGAATTATTATTTTATTATTTTTAATAAAATGAACACATGAGCAGAGAATGTGTGTGTGTGTGTGTGTGTGTGTGTGTGTGTGTGTATTTTACGGTTTTCTCTAAACTGATATCTTAAAGTTCTTTAAACAGAGAAGCTGAAAGTGTTAATGATGTTAATGATGTTAATGATGTTGATGTGAGCTGATGTGTGAAGCTCTGAGTGTGTGAACAGTTCCTGCACACTTTACGCTTTTTCCTGCTCTATGACCCCTGATTGACCTCATCACCCAGTGAAGAAGTGCATAATGAAGGATTCAGATGAGTTAGTGGTGGAAAACACTAAACTGTGCAGTGCTCTGTTCTTCCAGTATGGAGAGAAGCGCCTTTTATTTCAGTTTACACACGACTCGAAGTTTATCAGAGTCCATCACAAAATCAGGTGCTGCTTCTGCAGTGTGTGTGTCAGCAGGGCAGTGAGACGGCCCACGTCCTGTCTGYCTCTCAGAGAGACGSTTCGGTCCGAGCCCCACCCACAGAGACCCCGGGGGGACACGCCTCCTCCTGAGCTCAGACTCCACCTCTTCCTGTTCAGCTTCAGAATCGATGTTCAGAATTCCAGCCCTGTTCCCTTCATTACAGTAATCCAGCGCTTCCTGCCAGCTCAGAGCCTCAGCACTCACATGGATGGAGCCTGAGAGAGACAGAAAAACACAGAANCAGAAGGAGGAGGATGGTTTAGAGTGAGATCAGAGACAGAGACTCACACCAGCTGTGTTCTAGTCATCATACAGAAGAGCGATGAGACGGGTTTACTGTTTATAGAGACGTCACTTACTGTTGCTGTAGCACAGAGTGAGTTGCATATTATCGCATGGCACTGAGTACCATGTCCCTCCAATCAGATATACACAGTCATCTGGTGATGGCTGAGGTTGAAAACCCGCCCAGTTCCTGTAAGCAGAGTTTCCTCCATCAGTCCACTGCCAGTCATCACGCAGCAGGCCGATCCAGAAGGACGTGCTGCTGTTTAACCCTTTAATCTTCACCTCTTCATTTTGCTGCTGATCTCCGATGCTGACCAGGTCAGTGTAGCGCCCCCTGCAGTAACGCTGAGCTTCATACCAAGTCTTATTCTCAAGGATTAGATGATAATTATAATAATCTTTATTATCACCTGTAGATGTGAAAAAGTCCTAATTTATTAAAACAACTCTTAGAGATTAAAATTAATTTTGTATAATTTAAACAACTTACCTTGTTCATAGCACATGAAGTATCTTGTCCCTGTACACTGAAGACTTTCCCATGAACCATCAGGCTTCATAACAGCACAGCAGCTCGATGTCCCACAATCCCCTGCCAGATTACTGAATGTTACAGGATCACCATTAGACCATTTTACACTGAACTGACTGCGATAGAGACCGATCCATCCGGCTCCAACACCAGCCTTCATCATCAGGTTAAACAGTTGAGTGTTGTCTTCATCAGAGTACACAGTGACGAGGTCGGTGTATTTTCCTCTACAAGCTTCTCGAGCCTCAGACTGAGTCATGAGGACAGGAATCACATGGAAGGTAGTGATGTTGCTGTGGACTGGAGGAGAAACGACTGTGGAGGAAATTTCACAGAGTAAGATGTCTAATCCTGCACTATTACAGACACTATGGCTGGTCTGGTCCTCTGACTCCAGGCTCCGCCCCTTCATCACCCGTATGATCATCACACCACCACGAAACTATCGGCAAAGATCACACACACCACCTGAATGTCTTTAACCAGTTAACATCGATATTTTAACTGATTTATTAGAACAGCTCCTGTACACACCATCAGAATACCCAACACCTCACAGCTGCAAAAATGTACATACACACACACACACACACACACACACACACACACACACATTGCGGGACTAAAGAAATACTATATGAGACATTTAATGTGCAGCAAACTGCAGCTTCTCACCTCATTAATCAGGAATAAACACATTCTACTGGGGGTTTAAAATACAAATAAAAACAAACACAAAAATAAGCAGAACTGCAAAATTTTTAGACATTTAGAATTCTCTCTCCCTCACACACACACACACACAAACCTATAACTCTAATTGGACATTTAAAGTTTTTAATAATAGTTAAAATTATTATAAAAACTTATAGAAAATATTTTGATGACATCATCATGCCACTGACTTTATGATTTCTGTGAGTTTTATGGATGAATAGCAACAATAACCTCTGACAGGATTAAGAGAGTTAATTTATTAATGCATGTCATCACCATGAACACCTCCCGCTGTCTCACACAAACACAAACACACTGTTTAAAGTGACCAAACATTTAGCTTTTAATATTTCATCAATTATTATAAATGAGACTTATTATAAATTTCAGACTTATACATTAGAAGTCAATGTTTACCTGAGAGCAGGAGGAGCAGAACTGACATGGTTACCATGGTGACGGCCTGTGTGTTAAAAATACAACATCAGCTAAAATTTTTTTTTTTTTAAAGCAGCTACGAAAAAATAACAACAAAAATAATAATGATGATGATGATGATGATGATGAAGCTGCGTTTTGTCCAGATGAAGGACTTTGTGTGTGAGAGCAGCTGGCTGTGTGGTGTGAAGTGTAAATGAGAAAAGCAGTGTGTGAATTTGCCAATAACTAATCAGTGCTATGAGAAAGTGATGAGGTGAACAGATCCAGGTAAAGTGCTGCAGTCTTACCTGATGAGGCGTCGCTGCTGAATGGAGTCTTAATRCTCAAATCAAACCCCTTTAACACACACATGATCACGTGCTCAGGGTGAAGAGGAACTGAGGAGATAACATGTGATAATCATTTCCAGAAAACAGGGGGAAAGTTTCGAGCTTGTTATGGCCACCGCAGGGTTAATGATTAAACCCTCATCAGAAACCCCAGCGGCCCAGACCTGCAGCGCCGCACACACACACTCCACACACACACACACACACACACACTCCACACACACACGCACACTCCGCACACACACACGCACACTCCACACACACACAAACACACACATACACTCTACACAGGGTTCTGTAAACTATGCAGTGTTCAGCTTTATTTATTATAAATACAATCACTTGCATGATTTTGTGTTCTAAACCAAACCATGACAAGACGTGTGTCACTGGTTGAGATTAGAGATGTACATCATGTGTAAACCTCTAACTCTCTGTACAAGAGGGACTTTTACATTGATGTGAGATGTCTGAGGAGGCAGATGAAGCCTGTGGGACAAACAAAAAGACCAATAACTTTAACATGAACACAAGCTCTCCGTTATCACCCAGATGAGGATGGGTTCCCTGTTGAGTCCGGTTCCTCTCAAGGTTTCTTCCTGTTTCCTTCCTTCTTCCTCTCAGGGAGTTTTTCCCTCAGCACTGTCGCCCTCTGCTCGTTCATCAGGGACAATCTGATCATTCTGATTCACACACGCACTCACATTTCGTAATCATTTCTCTGATTTTCTTTTGATTCTATTAAGCTGATTTTTCGACAGTGACTATTGTTAAAAGCGATATACAAATAAAACGGAACTGAATTGAACGTAGCAGCATGTAGTGATTATATTAAATGAAGCTACCGAAGTTTTTCCAGAACTTATAATATATTGCAGGCAGGAACACGTTAAACAAATAAGAGTGTGATAAAACTGAGCGATAACAGGGCGATTATAAACACAGTCCTGAACACACCACTTATTTATGACTGGCGTGATATAAATGGGCCAAAATTGGACCTTTACTGGTCTGTGAGTTTGAATAATGAAGTGTAATGAACGTGTGTTTGTGTTGCTGCTTCGTATCTGATGTCCATGATGTAGATGTCTCTGTGTTTATGATCCACACGGCGTCTCTCTCCTGCAGCTCGTCTGCTTTCATACAGAAACATTTGCATGTGGTTTGTGCTGCAGCTCCTGTTCTCTCTTCATGTCCTGCATGTTGGAGCTCTGCTGAGGAAATCATCCATATTTACACTCCTGCTGAGTAACACAGACTTTGTGTCTTTACTGGAGTACAGAATTACGACAGAGAGATACACTGTACGTTCATTATACAGTAGAGGATTCCGTGGTTTTAACATGGAGGTGTGGCAGTGTGGGCATGGCCGAGCATCTCCTGCAGATGGTGAGGACTGGGTGACGTGCCAGGAACAGGTAATGCTCTTCACCTGGAGCTCGTTAGGAAGTTTATTTATTTTCTTTGAGTCGGACACACTTTAAGCTCAGGTTCACACACTGGTTTTGCTTGATTGCTGGCGGAGGAGCACGACACTGAGGGAATTCTCGACCTGGTGGTGTTGAATTAGTTCATCACTCAGATTCTGTGAGGAACATCCGAACAGAATCCACATTCTCACACAAGGGGCTACACATCAGGCCTTGGTCGACTCAGGGTGTAACCAGTCCTGAGTCCATGACACCCTGATTCAGAGCTGGACTGTACCAGCTGGAATTCGTACCAGTGAAATGTGTTAACAGGGGAATTCACAAACATTCACTAGTTCAGTCAGAGACGGCGTTTAGACCTCACTTCACCCATTAACTAATCCTGGGGATAGATTAGTCCAGGTTTTCAGTTTAATTAAGAGAAACGTTTCTGGGTGCCCCATACTGATGAACTGCTTGGCCAGTTAAGTGCTGATTATTTTTGCCTGATCTCTGTATCTGATTAAGGGATGATGGCAGATTCCCTTGCCTTCAATCTCACAAAAAAGAAGATTAAAAGTTTTTCCCCACTATTCAGGTGGCACTAAATTGGGACACATCTGTTCGGTTATTTAAGGCTCCTGTGACATTTCAGTGTCTCTTGGAAAGAATCCTCTTTCCTCATGCTGCTCATGCTGGACATCTACAGTATGTAGTCTATGACTACCATCTACAGTAATGACTGGAAGAGTCACATGCAACACCTGAGGGTGGGTCTGAAGTCACTGAACCAGGTGGGGCTTTTGGGAACCCAAAGAAGAATGCAGTTAGGTTTACATTTGGGTCACTGGCAGGTTACTTCCCCTAACTGATTAGACTGCAGCGTCTGCGACCTGACCAAGGCCAAAAGGAGCTGAGGCAGTTTCTGCGCCTGCCTGGGTATTGTAGGGGGAGGTTCTTAATTTTTTGTTTTAAAAATTGGGCACTGTATTGTCTAAGCATCTCAAAGTAGGAAATCACTCCTAAGTGGCCAGAAATTCTGAGTGACACAATTCTGTTCTATTTTTAGGAGTAAGAGAGCAATTTTTATATTATATTCTTAAAATAGTAAATCTCTTTTACCGCCACCAACATGTAGGAGAGATCCCGAGGTGTCCTCACCTTGTTAGGAGTCGTGAGGAAATGGACTTCAGACGTGCGCAGGAGAGACGTTTTAGTAACACTGACATCGTGTGAGGTATGTAACTGGATAATTAAACATTGTATGCTGTCTTCAGGTGTGATTGATACTTTACATTTTTTAGTAACAGACGATTCAGCTTTGAAACAATGATGATTTGGGTTCATCACAGCCGACAGTGTCAGAAATAATAAATCAAACTTTACTCTTACAGAACCGTAGATCGTGAAATTTCAGCATGAAATCACTGAAAAACAAGCTGCATTAATGGAGTTGTGGGCCTCATCCATGCCAAATACACATTAAAATAATCATGTTTATATATAAATCTTATATATTTATATGAAATTATTTGAGGGTAAATTTTTTTTGAGATTTCAGGTGTTATAATCACCACTTGATCACTTCATTAACACGCCGTTTCCCCATTTTTCACACTTTTTTATCTTTAGAGGTACAGTAAGAGTAGCAGAATTTTACTTTAATTATTTCATTACATTTTACTCTCTCCCCTGCAAGCTAAACGCTCTCCTCCTCTCTCCAGTCATGTTGATCAGATTATGACCTACAGCTCTATTACAGGGGCTTGAAACAGTTGTGATTGGAGCAGTCTGTAGGAATATTTTCAGCCCTAAATACATTTTGAGGACGATTCCTAGGAGTGATTCTGATACGATTTGTGAATACGGTCCCAGATGTACTCTAGTTGATGGATCAATTGGCCTTCAACAAGGTGTAACAGGAATGACACACGGGCAGCATCACAGACAGACATGAGGCGAAAAAAAAATTCAATTTAATTCAATTTTACTTCTATAGCGCTTTTAACAATGGTCATTGTCTCAAAGCAGTTTCACAGAAATGAAAAGAAAATGAAAAGAAGACTAGTGGAAATGTATATATGTGTAAGAAAAATGTGTCTAGATAATGAGATTGTCCCTGATGAGCAAGCCAAGGGTGACGGCGACAATGGCAAGGAAAAACAAAAAGTAAAAAAAAAAGTTATTTTATTTAGGACAATGGGGGAAGGAAAGGATTTAAAGGAGGGAGGAAGGAGAAAAGGGGAGGAAGGTACAGTATGCACGTGCGGGTCTGGAGGCAGTGCCCAGGTGGCATGCTGGCACAAGACTGGTGAGCAATGGTGGCAGACAGCTCTCCACTGGTGCGGCCGCAGACGGGATCTGACATGACGTCCAGGTGGGTGGCTTTCGCCCCTTCACACATCTGGCTACCTAGTGAGGCTCCGGAGTGAGCGAATGAAATCGCTCATTCTCTGAGAATGTCACATTTTCACCTAAAAAAAAACCCCACAAAAGGTCCCTTACTGCTTTTTAGGAGAAAAAGTCAATGTTACAATATTTCAACTAAAAAAGGAAACATAACTTGTTTCAAGCAGCACAGTGGCTAGCACTGTCGACTTGCACCTCCAGGGTCCAGGTTCGATTCCTGCCCCTATGTGCATTGTGCATTAAGTTAGCATGTATGTGTGTGTGCCTTGTGCTGCATTGGCACCCTGTCCATGGTGTACTTTGCCTCGTGCCCCAAGTCTCCTGGGATTGGCTCCAGGCCTCCCGAGGCAGGATTAAGTGGTGTAGACGATGAGTAAGTGATCACTTGTTTCACAAAACATTAAATGTAAACCCCCACGCCCCTCTACACACACAGTAATATTCCTTCACCACCAGGAGGAGCTACAACTCTTTAAATTTCACTCTAGTCCACATGATTCTCTGAACTTGAGGTTCATCACATGCAGAGATGTTTAAAGGAGAGGGAGACGAGAGAGGTAAAGGAGGGAGGGACAGAGAGAGAGAGAGAGAGAGAGAGAGAGAGAAAAGAGACACAAAGAGATACAGAGTGTAAGAGAGAGAGAGAGAGAGAGAGAGGTGATGAGTGAGACGAGGCAGGTGCTTTTTTCTCCTCTCATCCTCCCGGAGAGCTCATTTACATTTTCCTTTCTGGTTCCTCTCCGGTTCCTCTTTGGCTCCTCTCTGGTTCCTCCTCCTGGGTGAGAAGATGGGATCTCCAGCCGTTTCTCTCCTCTCCACTGCTCTGCTACTATCTGTCTCAGTGTCTCGCTCTCAGACACACAACGACACCGAGCCCGTGGTTCTGGAGGGGAAATGCCTGGTGGTGTGCGACTCCAGTCCGTCCTCAGACGGGGGCGTCACCTCGTCGTTCGGGATCTCGGTGCGAGCTCCGGGGGCGAAGGTGGCATTCTCGGCCGTCAGGGGGACAAACCACGAACCGTCCGAAATGAGCAACAAGTCCATGACCATCTACTTCGACCAGGTTTCTGCCTTCACTCACTTGCTTATTAAACAGCAGCGGCAGCTCTCAGGCGCGCAGACACAGCGATACCATGACCAGATACTGATATTACGATATATTTGAAAGAAATGTTTTTTTCTATTTCTTCATTTAAAAAACATTTCAAATATTCAGTAGCTCAAATATTCATTAATGTTGCTTTTTAAATGTGTTCAATGTGATGATTATTAAAATGATAAAATATCACAACAAGCATCCTCAGAATGTCTATAAAAATAATATGTATATTTATTTATATAAGCTGTGGAATTATAAGTTACATTTCTAAATATTTTATGCTGAATTTTATATTTATTAAACTTTATGCTGAATTTTATATTTATTCATGAAATTCATTAAATCACCTTTTTAATATAATTAAATATAAAAAAAACCACATGTTGAATGGTTATTAATCAATCTACTTTATTCCTGTCAATAAATATGCTTTTATTTTGATTGCAGCAAACTTCAGAAAAACAAAAAAAAGTATTCATGTTTTCTCTCCCTGATTGATTATTTTTCCTCTAATGAATTTCCTGGTACTAATTAGGATAGTTGAATAAGAATATAAAGGTTAATGAATGCATAATGAATATTAATGATTGTGTAATGTTACACTTGAGCAGGGTGTGTGTGTGTGTGTGTGTGTGTGTGTGTGTATGTTATTGAGGAAATCATTTAGTTTTAATCATTTTGAGAAACTTGAAATTACTTTAACACAATAAAGCAGGCATGTTTCATCTATTTGCATGAACTACTTTAAGGGCAGTAGACACACCCCAAATCATTTACATATTCATACTTTATGTGAATATTCATGATTGAAAATAGACCAAACAGATATTTTTATATATGACACTGTCGCCATCGTCCTCAGCTTGCTCATCAGGGACAGTCTTATCATTTTGATTCATACATGTTCACATCTCATAGAAACTTATATAATTCTTTTGATTGTGTAAAGCTGCTTTGTGACAATGTGAACCGTTAAAGCGCTATACAAATAAAATTGAATTGAATTGAATTTCTGACACAAACACAATGTAAACACAACTTATGGACTTAATTAAGCTGAACACTGAGAGCAGAAACACTCAACCATATTAATTTAAATCATAAATAAATCTTCCAATACAAAATAGTTAAAGTTCAATTTCTATTTCAGCAACTGTGTAGTGATTTTGGGCATTTTTTTTTACTGCTATGATTTGTGCTAAGCTTTCTTTGCTTGTTAGCTTTATATAGTCAGTCGGTTTATTTTATGTTTAGTGATTTATTTTCTACATTCTACAATAATGCTGGATCGTTGAAGTTTGTACTCCAATCATTCCTGACTTGAGTTATGTTAATGGACGATAGAACATCTTTTTACCTTTAACATTCTGTTGGATGTAAACCTCCTCCGCTTCCTGTCTCAGCCTTGTCCAGAAGACATGATGTTCTCATTTTGCAGGTCCTCGTCAACATCGGCCACCACTTTGACCTGAAGGCGAGTGTGTTCCAAGCACCGAGACGTGGCATTTACAGCTTCAGCTTCCACGTCGTCAAGGTCTACAACCGTCAGACCATCCAGGTGACACACGACGTCTTTCACTTTGTTAAAAATAATAATAATAAACTAGAATGCTAATGCAGTGCACTTCAAAGTTTGCACAGACATTCTAATTCAATGTTTTTTTTAGTGATTTATTTTCTACATTCCACAACAATACTGGATTTTTTTCTAAACTATATAGTAAACTGTCTCTCATGAAGACCTTCTCAGGAAAGCAAGACCAAAACTTAGCTCTGCTGCAGAGGAGAAGTTCATTTAGAGTCACCAGCCTCAGAAATCACCAATTAACAAGCAGCACCTCAGATTAGAGCCGTTATGAAGCTTTACAGAGCAGAAGTAGCAGATACATCTCAATATCAACTCAGAGGAGATTATTGTGTGTTGTTGATTAACACCTTCAGTATTGTTTTACAGTGTAGAATCGAACATGGAATTAGAAGAGGTGTCTAAACTTTGACTGGTAGAGTAGCTAACAAATAATGAAACTTCAGCCCATTAATTAGCATGAAGAACCTGCCCTAAGTGATAGCCGAGTTAGCTCCGCCACTACCCCCGCCCAAACCGCTGTGTTAAAGTTATACACACTGAATACTAGAATCGTTACAGACTTGTAAGAGAAGACATGCTTTTTTAACTTCAGAGCAAAAGTGGGATATTTTCAAAAGTTTTGAACCCCTTCCCCTTAAACTACTTATATGTAATTCACAAACTTTACCTGTGTCTTTTTAACTCCAGGTGAACCTGATGCACAACGAGTTCCCGGTCATATCAGCGTTTGCAGGGGATCAGGACGTGACCCGTGAGGCAGCGAGTAACGGCGTTCTTCTGCTTCTGGAGCGAGATGACCGACTCTACCTGAAACTGGAAAGAGGAAACCTCATGGGAGGATGGAAATATTCCACCTTCTCAGGATTTCTCGTCTTTCCGCTCTGATTTTTACGTCCTCTCTGTCGGGAATCCTGCTCCTTTAAATCCCACTGTCTCATGACTGGTTTAAGCAACGCAGGGGTAGGAGTTACAGGAAACGTTCAACGCTTTCTTACTCTAATCTCTTTGTAGTCCAAACTTCTTCAGACTGGAAGTCTAATCGTGTGTTCACACCAGCAGCTGATGAGTCTCTCATGGAGCTTGTAGTTTGTCTCTTATGGGCGTGGCCTGTTTAGCATTTTTTTAAATTATTATTTCAACGGTAGCTGTATGGTAGCTTCTTAAGTTAACTAGTTAAACATATTTAAATATCGCACTAATCAGTGTGAAGGTCAGCTGGTTAGCCTTATTGATAGCTTTGTCCCCAAATTAGATATTAGATTTGCTGCTTAAACATATTTTCATAGAATTAATAAGATTTCCATATCATGTCATGTACATATGCATGGAAAATTACTCATCTGTCAATTACTCATTTGTTGCCCATCTGTCACTTTATATATTCGCACATAAAAAATCCAGATTTAGACTTCTAGACATCTTTTCCCAGCAGACGGAGATTAGAGTGATAAATCCTGGACACATCTGTCACAGCTTCGGCTGGAGAACGTCCTAACGACCTTGAAGAAACTGGTGATCATCAAAGTAACAACAGTGTGATTATCAAGTCTCTTTAGGAAGAATGAGGACTGAAGGGCATTAGGATGTTTTTTTGAAGAGCAAATGACCTCTTGGTGTTTTTATTATAAATACAGCCTGGATGTATCACCTTTTAAATTGTCTCTGATTCAGTATCAGGGTTTTATTTCCTGAGGAAACTCCAAACTGTGTGTAAAGTGATGTTGAAGAATGAACCAAACACAGTCTAGGCATGGGTTTGAATTATTTTTGTACTTACAAGCACAATTTTTGTTGCACGTACTGTGAACTGTTGAGTGCTACAGTAGATGTCTTTAATTATAATCGCTCGGTGTTACTTTAAATATACAGTATGTAAATAGTTTGAGAATGTAATCCTAAAACTTTTGCAAAACCACAAATGCAACCTGGCTTATATTTGTTTTTGTTTTAATTTAAAGACCACTTCCAGAATAAAACTTCATGCAATCTCTTTCCATGTGCAAAATGATCTGTCTCAGAATAACAGGACGAAAATGTAGTGCATTTAAACCTTCTGATTATCTTGGGCTTTTATATGAGTTATGCATAATCATAAACTAAAGGATTAGAATTATAACTGGCCAAACTTACTTAGAAGCTAACTATATTGAGTAATCCAGTGACCAAATTCATGATGTATAGCTAATAGTCATAGCAGTAACTTTTACATTCTAAGTTTGCTCGCATGTTAGCTATGATACCTGCAGTGTAAAGAATTTAAATAAATATATTTATTGTGATGCTCTTACAAGTAGATTTTTTTTCTTTCTAAAGATTTGTACCACTAGTAAAGCAGACAAACACAGAAACTTGTTTCTGTTAAATATGACACTTTTATAGTGACATCAGATACAGTATGTTGAGTTTTGAAAGGAATCCGGTCTCTCGCTGTTAGACACACAGGACTCTTAAAGGACGACCAGGACGACTTCCTGTTTTGTGTTAAAATCCAAAAGTGAAAGGTAAATACAGTACATTTACTAATTTACTGTAATTAGTATAGTACAAAAAAGTACTGTTTTCACATTTCTGTATTTACTTGAATATTTTTTATTAGATACAAGATTCATAGAACTTTATTAATCTCAGAGGAAAATTGCTTATACTTTATAATTGATGATACTTTACTCCACTACATCCTACGGCAAATATCTGTACCTTCTACTTCACTACATTTCTGAATGCCGTTGTGTTACACAACCATGGAGGTGTGCAATATTGTAGTATTTGAAGCTGTTATACGTAATTGCGTGATTTGCATTTTATCTGTGAAATGCTTGATCGCGTAGCAGGGGTTTGAAATCAGATGTGTAAATGGTTTCAGGCAGCGAAATCAGGACGTTCATCGGGAAATAGAGAGAGAGAGAGAGAGAGATTATGACTTAAAGACTACAGTGAGCTAAGTTCAGTACATTTGAAACTTAAAGAAATTTGAAGGTGCGTACTTTTGTACTTTTACTCAAGAATTGTAAATGAAGGACTTTTATTTTTACAGGAGTAATATTTTACCTAGAATACAGTATCTTTACTTTTACCCAAGAACAGAATTTGTGTACTTTGTCCATAACTGATTAAAAATGGCCCAGACCTCGATCACCCTCCATGTCCTGTCCTTTATTTTTACCTACGGACGTTCCACACACACACACACACACACACACACACACACACACACACACACCAAAACAATGCTCTGAGGCACACGTTTTACAGAAATCCCTCTAAGTTCACTTCCGTGTCTCATCTCTGACCTTTGTGTTAAATCATGCTTATGAGAGAATTAAATAAATATAGTCATGTTTTATCTTTATAATTCCCTCCGGTGTTATTAGTGTTATATACAGCAGCAGCAGCAGCAGCACTGTTGTTGACACACAAAATGAAAATTGTTTTTCAAAATGGTGGAACCCACAGAGGTTAGCAGCTCAAGCTAAGTGTAAACACAGTGTAATATTAGTATCAGAAAGTTTTTTTTTTTTCAAACATTTTCCTAACATATCTGAGGTAAATGTTGACGTTCCTGATTGGTGTGTATCATTTGTTTTTATTTTTACAGTCTCCAGCCTTTTACATTGTCTTTACAAAAGACTGCATGCTAGCTAGCTGGCTAAAGTTATTGCCTCAGTACTCAGCTAGCTTGGCTTTACTGACAGGCTTCACGACTCCACAGCTATTTAATATTACATTTTTCTTTATTTTATATTGAGATTTTATATTTATTTTTATTTATAACTCTTAAGTTTAATTTGTTTCTGTGGTGTTGTTATGTGTACGATGTTTATAAGATCGTTACAGTAGATCTCTCAGCGCGCCTGTCAGATGCTCATCACACCTCAGCTTGCATGGCATATGCTCCATGTTTATAATTAAAACTTAACTCTGGATCAGAGAAGTGAAATCTTCCCATCTGCATTAAAACTAAAGAAACAGAAGATCTTTATATTCCCTCTGTGACGGTGATGGCATCTCGCTCTGGTTACGCACGTCTCGCTTTCCGATCGACGTGTTTTCTCATATTTCACTAATTTATCTGGAAGCAGACAGAAGTGCTGCGGTTTACTCGGTGTGAAGTCGAGCAGGAGTGTGAGTCACGGAGATAATCAGGATCAGTCCCGGGATGTGAAGTGGAACAGTCCTCTTTTTTTTTTTTACGGCTTAACGAGTTTGATGACTCAGACGTGTCTGATGAGTTCAGAAAACTCCGAATCCCAAACGGCTTTTTATTCCTTAAACTCCACGGTGATCAAAACCAATGACACATAAAAAGTCAAAAGTACAAGACTTATATCCAATGATCAAAAGCAGATGTTAAAAAACATTACATTTTTAGAAAGACCTTATAAAAATTATGAACATTCAAATTATGAGTTTTCTGAATGTTTTTGGGACAGACAACCTTTAAAAAAATAGGATTTATTGAATTAGCATTTATTAGCATCAGCCATGTTCGTTTTATTTAGTTTGTGCTCTTTATGTTGAAAATTAAACATTATATATAATGAGTCCGTGCAACAAATAATAAAAATAGTATTAAACTACTACTACTTTTATTGAACAGACTCAAATCCGACTTGTATCAGTTCATTTTGCAACCAGGAACAAAAGCGCCTTGAAGCTTAAGTATTTAATCAGCTGAGGTTTTTTTCTCTGCAGAAACTCCTTCCTTCTCAAAAACAAACAAACGTGCAGAGTTTTAATGTTGGGACTACAGTCAGAAACTGAAAAGATGTTTCAGGTGAATGGAGCCTGAAAGCCTGTCAGTAGGATATAAAAGTACGTGCCCCCTTCGTGATTTTTTTCTTCTTTATTTTTAACTGTGACAATTAAATGATTGTGATATCATCAAACTAATTTTATTATAACACAAAAATAATCTGAGTAAATGCAAAATGCAGTTTTTAAATGATGATTTCATTTATTAACTGAAAAAAACTATCCAACCCTCTACCTGGTCCTGTATGGAAAAGTAATTGCCTCCTGCTAAATCATGAATGAACTGTGATTAAGAAAATCTTTTTGGAAAGCAGGGTTAAATTTTACTTGCCACACCCAGGCCAGAGGCTGATTACTGCCCGTCAAGAAATCACTTAAATAGAACCCGTCTCACAAAGTGAAGCATGCTAAACAAATTTAAAAAAATTAGAAGGGGGACAAATTCTTTTTCACAGAACAGGATCCAAATGTACCAAAGGCATCAGAATACGGAGTAGTCAGATTTTTGCAGGTTGAGGAAGATTTTGTCCACATTTTGTGTATTTGAGTTTGAGATCTGTGTCGTTCCAAAACAATTCAGACTTTAAGATTTTCCGATTCAAGTCAAAAATGTATTTCATGGTTGTTTGTAATTAAAAAAAAAAAAAAAAAAAGGACTATAGTGTAAACAGACAAATCTGATTTAGTTACGTCTGATCAGACTATAAACATGGCTAATTCTGTATATCTCAGACCTGCTGAAGCACATAAAAATGTAAGATTAAAAAAAAAAATTTTTTTTCCTACATTATTAATAAACTGGTTGAAAGGTAAAGTAAGTTAACATAAAAAGGAAAAAGAATGGATTCTTAAGGCATGTGAAATAATGTAAGAATATAAATGTTTACTGAATAATGGAATAAAATGAAAATATTTATTTATTCATTTATTGTTTTGCTGGAATTGCTAAAAAGTAACGATGACTGGAGAGATCATCTCTATCTCTCTATCTATCTATGTCTCCATGCTGGTGGTTCTCACTGTGCTTTTGGCTGGTGTGTGTGTGTGTGTGTGTGAGAGAGCACCTGCATGCCCATAGTCCTCTTATTCCTGTCATATGGCTGATAGCGGTGTCTCCTCTCCTCTCTGGTGTGACTCCGTCTGGGTTCCTTTTGATGTCTTTCCCCCGTGTAAGAACCACGCTGCGACATCAGAACCAACCCAATCTGTGTCTCCTACACACACATTATACACGGCATCAGCTTGGGCTCGGGGCCCTGGATACTCACGCTGAGTTGCCCTTTCTGAGAGAAAGAGACAGCATGCTCTCCAGAAAAACCCCACGGCCGGGGCATTTAGCTCCTGCAGGACGCCTGCTGCTCCCTGTTCGCTCGTGGCTGCAGCGGTTGAGCAGGAAAGCAGGAGCTCGGCTCTCAGTTGCAAGCTGCATGAGAGATTAACAGGAGAAAAACAATGAGTAGCAGGTTAGCATCTGTATCGCTAAAGAGACATTTTAATCACCTGCAGCTATGTTGTTGTACCTACGGCGAGCTCTGGGAGACTTCCAAAAGTTCACTACAAACATTTAGCCTGTATTAAGGAGGGACAGAATATCTTAAAACAGTTCTGTTTAATGCTTACTATACTGCTAATACTTTTATTGTGGGTTTGGCTCAGATTAAACCTAATAATTAAATCATAAACTTATTTATTTAATTATACAGCATATACTCTGCTAATGTCTCTAGCTTCACAATATTAATTATATATTTATTTAACGACAGTCACATTTAAAGCTGCTTGTCTCTACTGTTAGAAATGCTATGTTAGAGTTAGCTGGCTAATGTTATCTGATCAAGTCTTCTATACTCGAGGTGTGCAAGATAACAACGAGCTCGGAGTGAATCGTTAACAGCTCAGGGAGAAAAACAACCCGTCTCACTCTGTGCTTGTGTTAACTCTTTATATTATCCTGACTTTTACTGTTTGCAAACTGATGTCACATTACCAGGGGGTGAGAGAGCAGACAGAAATCACACACACACACACACACACACACAGAGGATCATAATTACGTTATAATGAGCTGTTTGGTTAATTTGCACTTCTCAAACACCTGGATTCCCTCCATCAGTCTGCTGCACACACACACACACAGCGCGTGTTAACGCAGTGACGAAGTAAGAGTGAGCTGAGCCAATGCCGCTTCAATCTGTCAAGTTTAACAGAATTGGACTAGTAATCAATCATTTCAACTTTTTTTGGCATTTTATTATTTAAAAAACATAAGCAGGAAGAATCATCACTATGACTCTTGTGTATTTGTGGTCTCAGGACCAAAGAGAAGAGTATAGAGTGGAGCCGAGAACTGAGCCCTGAGGGACACCTTTGTGTTTGCTCATAGTAATCTGCATTGGATTGCAGGAGAAGGCTAACGCATTCTCAGGCCCTGCCCACACTTATATAAACATTTTGGAAAACGTTTGCAAAATCAATTAAAAATGTCAATTAAAAAACATGATCACTCCATCCCAGCAGGGGGCAATATTGTCTGCTAAATTGCTACATCAAACATCTTGAAAATGAAGGTAAGAGCTATGTGTCTGGGAGTAAAAAAAGTACAAGTTAAAGTTGTACTGTATTCACTCAGATCCTGACAAACACTGAACTGAATGTCATGTACAGACCTCACTCTGTCTCACGCTGAACATCACACTCCGTCTCACTCTCCACTCTGCAGTGAAAGATGGATGAAGTGACTCGTCCTTTCCACAAAACACTTTCTGGAGAATGCTGATGTTATTTATGCAAAATGCCAAAAGTAGCCAAATTCAACATGAAAACTGCATACCTGCCAACCCTGCACACTCACTCACTCACTCACTCTTGCCTTACTCTCCCCCCACTCACCATGTCCTCATTCCCTCACTGCACCCCCCCCCCCC
>QMIH01000700.1:236356-261762 GCA_003987875.1 Clarias batrachus | reverse complement strand
AAATAACTCATAAAATGAGAAAGAAAATGAACAAAATATGGTGTTATTAAGTTTATTTTGTAGCAAGTATATATACAGTATATAATCAATCTCAAGAGATTTGATAGTTAATATGACGCATCATCAGCTTCCACGTGTATGTGTGCGTGTGTGTTTTTTCACAGCCTGATTAATGAATCTTCCCTCGTTTGTCTCAGGATGTAATTAGACTTTAAAGCCTATAAAGCAGCAGGTTCATACTCACGCTTTATTGCTGCATATTGTTTTTGGTGGATAAACAGACAGGAGCGTGTCGATGTTCCTTTACAGTGAGATTTTATACCCACCATCTGCACCTTCATAAAATACAGATCCTCTTTACTGCGATAAAGTTTTCTCTGCTGGTTAATGCTGCTGAGGTGTGTGACGTTATTATACAGAGGGGTGTATACTTCGTCTGTGATACTTCGTCCATCAGCAGCTCAGTCCAGCGGCTGTCAGCAGCTCTGACAGAATGCAGGTTTACATTAATGCACTCTGATATGTTATGGTTTCCGTAGCAACAGCTTACGGACAGGAGTGAGTACAGCATGCAGCACTTAATAAATAAAAATAAAAAAAATTATGGATTTTAATATAATACGGCTTTTTAAAAAGTTTATTAAAGCTTTACAGAAGGAGTCTCCAGTGTCAGAGGTAAAGCTGTAACTTCAGAGAGTTCAGAGCGAGAGAACGACTGTTTATACTGTAGCTGCTACAATGAAAGTGAGAACAGGAACTTAACTGCTTCACAGTCATTAAAAGTCCCATATTTTACTGTATTTAACTAGTTAACACAAAGCAGAGCTCTTTGTGTGTGTGTGTGTGTGTATTAGTTAATGATCTTTTTCACTCCTCCAAACGCACGGTTTCAGTGTCTATGTAAATGAGCCTTGATACAGAGGAGGGGCTCTTCCTCTTCTTATAAGAGGTCACATAGTTTAAATCCTGGCTGATACACAGATAAAAAAAGCATGAATAAAATGTGACTTTTGCACAATAGGGGACCTTTAAATGTAACCGTACACTAATAAAAGGCTGAATGTGTTGTTTCAGAGAAAAATAGAAAAAAGTATAATTGTTGTTGTATGAAAGAGACCAGGCGGAAAATAAGACACTTGTGGTGTGTACCTGAAACAGAGCGGATCACTTGTGATGTCTGAAGATCGTTTGATCTCTCAAAGGCTGATGAATGCTAATTGCTACTTTATCATCCTAACAAGCAGGTGTCTCTAATGTTAACGGCAACGACCAAAAGAGCAACATGAACTCCAAACAAACCCCCTCATTTAAAAATAAAATAAATAAATGAATACAATTTTATTCACTTGTTATGATTAATATACACACAACGTTAATCAGGTTCACTTCCTGTTTCTGCAGCTCCAGAACCGGCGTTTAGGACTGCGAGACGTTCCCGAGCGTGGTGTATTTGTCCTCCTGTGAGGAGTCGTATCTCATAGCTCGGAGTTGGAAATATTTCTCCCTGAAGGATGCCAGGCTGAGCGTAAATAATAAATAAGTGCATCTGCCGCTTCCTATTCTGCAGCCCGCGCGTGCGTCTCATTAAATCAGAGAGCTGGGAGTTACGAGTCGCCCCCTGGCTGTCAGGTGACACCGGAGCGCACGCGCCCTCAATAATGTGGAGCAGCAGCCCTGAGTCTGAACCTCACACACACGTCTCGGTTGTCGGTCCTCTGGAACAGCGCCCTCCAGGGGGCAGCGCGAGATTAATGAGAGCACATGATTGTTCTCACCTGTGAGTGTGAAGCACAAACACGTTCACAACCTGGAGGCTTCTAACGAACAACTTAACAGAGAAGATGGACTTCAGATCACCTAATCAGCACTGAAATAACAACACTGTTCAGTTGTGTGTGTGTGTGTGTGTGTGTGTGTGTGTGTGTGTGTGTGTGGGTGCTGTCGGAGGAATTTAATCAACAGCCAGGCGGTGTTAAGCTGAGTCTTTTAGCAACTATTTTTTGCATTTCTGATTAGACACTAACTTAAATTCACCAATTTTGTGCTCGTACTCTGCTCACCATAATCTGATCTGATCTAAACTAAACTAATCTAATCTAATCTGATCTGATCTGATCTGATCCAATTCTCTGACTGAGATCGAGACCTGGCCCAGAGTATGACAGGTAGAAGAGTTGGGGGGGGGGGGGAGGGTGTTATCTGAGAGACGCGGAGGAGGCGTGGCTTAGTCTATGGTAGAGACAGGAGCAGGTAAAGAAGCTTCTGGATTTTTTGTCACGTCTCAGCAGCACTATGTGAAAATCGTCTCCATCTGCCTGCTCCCCCTGTAGGCCTGTTTCTGAGCGCGCCGTGCGCCTCCACATTAAAGGGAACGGCTTCAGCGCGGCGCTCGTCAGCGCTCATTGCTCCCCCGAGTCAGGTTTAATCCCAGGCTTTTCCAGATGTGCCTCTGTGTCACGTCATTAGCATTCCGCTGTCGGAAGGATGCGCTGCAGTCTCTCCCAGCGTGCAGGTGTGAGTTATCACGCGCAGCTCGTTATCTATACTTTTTTCCCTCCTTTGTTTCTTTAAGTCGAGATGCAGGGAGTGTGAAGCGAAAGCGATGCTCAGGATGTAGACGCCGTCAAATTAGTGTTGCGAAGGCTGCTCTCGGGAGAACACGCACTCTCTCTCTCTCTCTCTCTCACACACACACACACACACACGCTATAGGGAGACTGGATTGCGGTCAGAGACACTTAAACGTAATCCTCGTTAATTGACATTCGAGAGAAAAATTTCGGATCTACATGCTAGCATTTAAACCAAGCGGCGAGTTTTATTTTACTTTAGTATCTTCTTCTTCCTACTCTGTAAATACATCCACTCACAAAAGTAAGTACACCCCTCTAATTTCAGCAAACATTTTGGTATATCTTCTCAAAGGACAATACTATAGAAATGACACATAATAAAATATAATCTATATTTTAGAGTCAGCCAGCGTGCAGCTTGTATAACAGCACAGATTTACTGTTCTCTGAAAATAACTCAACATACAGCCATTAATGTCAAAGTAATAACTGGTAACAAAAGTGATAACAGCTGTACATATTTAACCATGCAGAGTCACATGACCTATTCATCATGTCCATGTGTGTGTGAGTGGCCGAGTTCGTCTCCAGACCTGAATTCTATTGAGCACCTGTGGGACGCCCTCAAGCGGAAGCAGCTCCGTGATGTCATTATGGAGGAGTGGAAGAGGATCCCAGCAACAACATGTGCAGCTCTGGTGAAATCCAGGACCAGGAGGATTGAGGCCGTGCTAGATAACAGCGGTGTCCACACTAAATACTGACACTCTGGACACAGTTTTGACACATTCACCTAAAGTGTACTCATTTTCGTTGACAGTTATTTAGACAATAAAGACTGCATGTTGAGTTATTATTAGAGGACAGTAAATCTGTACGGATACACAAGCTGCACACTGACGACACTAAAGTAGATCCAGAGTCATCTTGTTCCTTCTGAACATGCTAAAATGTGAGGGGTGTAGTTACTTTTGTGAGATACTGTGTATAAGTTTCATAGGTATTTAAATATGAATGTAAGTGATAATTTGATTAGTTAATGAAAGTTTGTTTAGTTAATACTACTAACTAGTACTCCAACAATTTCTATACAGAACCAGTCAAACATTTGGACGTATAATCTAATTTAATGTTTTTTTGTTTTATGATTTATTTTCTACATTCTAGAAAAATACTGATTTATTATTATTTTTTTTTTTTTTTTTTTTTTTTTTTTTTTGCAAAACTATAAAATAACACAGTAGGTAATTAAGTAACAACAACACTAACAGTCAGTTATTTTAAGACATGAAGGTCAGCTGTTCTGGAATAAAAAACTGTTATAGTCTGAAAAAGTCTAAAAGGTTTATAATAATGTTTAACTAAATACTAACACTTAATTTTCTCTAAAACTCTTATGCAACAGTGCAGTGACTGAAACTCTCTCTAGTCTTCTGGTGTGTGCGTATGGAAAACTAGCTAATCAGCTAATTAGCAAAAATACACAGCCTGGTGTTTATCAATGAACACAGACTTCACACTGTACATGAGTTAAACACTGAATAAATACAGTTTAAAAAGACCTGATGTCTGTTTGGTTTGTGATTTAATCCCGGCCTATTTTTATTTATTTATTTATTTTGATTCACAGCTCAGTGCTAGCTCGGCTTAGCTAGCTAGGAGATAACTAGCTAGTTTCAGCTGCCTAGTAACCCAGTGTATGTCAAATGTTTGAAACCCAAAATCAACTTAAAACAGTAAATATGTAAAAAAAAAAAATTATAATAAAATAAATAAATAAATAAATAAACAGTCGGTTTGCGATTACCTCCAAAATCACCTGGGACTCTTTATATGTCCTGCAGTTTTCCTTCATCGCCTCACAAGAAGTCTTAAATTATTTACTGAGACACACTCAGTTCTCATGAATGTCAACATTCTTTACATTTATTGCCAATAGTTCTGCAAAATAATTTAGTTTTTTTTAATTTTTATTATTAGATGTCTTAGCTAGTTAGTTTTGTTAATTTATGTTGGTTTATGTTTTATGTATGTAGCACCTTGTCCTGTTGGTCCTGGAGGAACGTTGCTTGATTTCACTGTATATATTTGAAATGACAATAAAAGCCTCCTTGACTTGACTGGAAAATTGTAAATATAATGAAGAAACAAAATATTATTAATTTTTTTTAATTAAGCAAAGTTTAAAAAGTAGATGTTTAAGTAAAATATTTGTTTTAATTTTGCAAACTGCTTTATTAAGACTTTTTTTTTTTTTTACAATGTAGGTTCTTAAGGGTTCTAAAGGGTTCTAAACTGCTTGTTTCTTTGGTTTTACCTTTAATGGATCTAATTGTCCGTAGAGTCTGCAACTTTTTTTCCATTTCTTTTCCAACAGGAAATAAAATAAATATGAATCCACACTTGACTCGTCTCTACTATTAACATTATTTCCATAAAGTCTTTCCAGCTCAGCCTTAAACACACACTGACAGTTTTATTTTTTATAGATGTGTGATATTAAACTACTTATTTGCCATCAGCACTAAAGGCGTTCTGCTCATGCAGCAGCATCATGAGAGAGTTCCAGAGAATGAGTGAGATTGATGAGCCATAATGAGCCGAGGATCCGGCCGTCGTCCTGCACGTCGTCTCCTCACACTTTCATCTGAATCGTCAGCATGTGAGCCGACTGTAATGAAGAACGCTCGGGCGTGGGGCGGCAGGGAACCGTTTAAAACCCTCGCGGGAGCACATTAGAGACGAGAAGCTCCAGCGAAACCAATTAAAAGGAGAGACGAGGGACGGACAGCGCATCCAAATAACCACCAGTCCTGGTGTGTAATAAAACGCGCTGTGGAGAGGAGGGGAAAACGCAAAGCAGAGCTGCTCACACACACACACACACACACACACACAGGAGTTAATTACCTTTCAAACATAGCTGTCTACTTTTTTTAGTCCCATTTGTTTTTTTTTCCCCTGCTTGTCCAGTTTGTAGCTCCGCCCCCTCGGTTCTCTGGCACACCCACTAGGCCACACCTCCTCAAATATACAGTAGTAAAAACACAGCTAACTAATCCATTTTTTCAGCGTACATAGGCCCCGCCACTTTGTCATTGACCCTCAGGTCAAAGTTCACCTGGGCACAAAATATTCTTACTCCTGATTCTTTTCCTCTTCAGAGCATCTACATTTACGGATTTGTTCATTTCGGTGGCTGCTTTAATTGTAAAAACAGAATAATGCACTTTTTAGGTGTCGCCTGTATCACCATAGTAACAGAGATGTTGGGTTTTTATTATTGTTTTATACATATATATATATATATATATGCATAATTTAACTGCGTAAAAGTGTTAAATAGTGACAGGAACTGCAACGTGAACATCGACTATTGTTAAGACTATTAACATTAAAACTGTCATAACGAACACCGTTACAATTGCATTAATGCTCCATCTTAAAAAACACGATTACATCACAGAGGTTCACAGTAAAACATTATTTGTTACATTCCTGGGGGGCGGCACTTGGACTCAACAAAATTAGAAAAAATATGCAGGTTACAAATGTGAGGGGGCAAACACGTCATCTCCTGTCAATCACACTGACACTAACCAATCACCTGCGAGTTCATTTATGTGTAAGAGGACAGAGAGCGTTTTCCTTCGTCTTCATCTCTTTCACAGGAAGCAGGTGATGACCTTCAAGCGGTCATGTGATATTAGGGAGCTGGCTGGTGGGCGGGGAAAAAAACTTGACTTTATTGATCGAGCATTAACATGAAAATACACATTATTCTCGGGTAAAAAATATACAATGTCTCGTTGTTGTTTACAAAACGGAAGCACCTGTTTCTACTAAAGATTAAGAAGAACAACAGAGTAATAAGAATTTGAGAATAAGTCTTTTTATTTACATTTCAGAGCAGATATAAAACATTTAACTCAAAAATGTGCAATCAGAAAAACCAGCACAGAGAGAGAGAGAGAGAGAGAGAGAGTCTCCTCAAAGATCCGAAACACAGCCGAAAATCTGGGCAGCTTCTTCTCATGTGTGTTAAAGAGAAAACACACACACAGACACACACACACATACATACACACACATGACACCTTCACCTTCACTCCATCCCAAAAATATTATTCATCCACAAACAACCACATGGACTGAAGGACAGACAAAGTCAAACACTGGGAACAAAAAAAAAAAAAATTATATTATATAAAAAAGTACCAATAAGGACAAAAACAATAAAGAAAATTTCTCCCAAAGATGTCCTCCTCTAAAGACAGAACTGTGCTGATCAGAGCTCGCACGCCGTCTTGGTACCGCCTGGTTTTTGAGACGTCCATGAGCAGGACACCCGCGCAGGTAGCTTTATTGTGCTCATGTTTAAAAAGCAGCATAAACACAGCGGTCCGTTTTCTGCACGGAACGTTTGTGAAATGATGAACCACATGGAGCGTTCTTCACTTTTCAACTCAAAATAAATGGACAGAGAGAGAACTTTATTAATGCTAAAGGGAAACTTTAATCACCTCCAAAGTAGTGAGAGCATGTTGGTTTTTAAAGCTGCAGTACGTTGTTAGATTTGAATAATTTGAATAAGAATTGAATAATTAAAAAAAATTAAATGTGGCACTTTTCCAAAAGACTCTCAAGGCAGACTTAAGCATTTAATGCTATGAATTCTTCCACATATTCACACAAACAATTTCAACGAGCAGTGAGTGCACCGGCGCCCTCAGAGTTTACATCATAACGTTTCTTTTCATCTTTTTTTATATTGTATTCACATATTTAATGCCATGAACAGAATCTGTGTTTGGTGTGAAAGCTCAGATAGTCTGAATAAAACGAGCCCAAGCACGAGTTAGCGTCTGGATCTTACGGTTCATGAGGTACAGTGCGTTTGGAGAAGGGTCGAGGACGTCCATGTCCAGCTGAAATTACAATATTTAAACAACGGACAAACTCAAACACAGACCTGCAATCTCCTCAGCACCGCTTGCTCAAGTGTCCTTATTTTATTCTCAGAAGATAAACGAGAGGAGCAAAACCTGTGGAATAAACCTGCCGCAACAACAACAAGCTCTCGACAGCAGAGACACAAACACGGAAACAGACAGGAAGAAAAAATTAGCAGAACATTCAGAAATCATGCATTAAGCTGAAGAAGGAGGAATTGTGTAACACAGGTGTTTAATGCCTTCAGGGGACTGAAAAAAAACTGTATTTATTGTTGTTTAATTTTTGCTTACATTTTTTTTTGCACATTTTCACTAAATATTTGGATGTGGCCAGATTTTGTTTATACAAGTAAACAAACAAATAAAAACACTAGGAGAGTTAGGTGTGTGCTTGTACAGTCTGTGCCGAGTAATAATGTCTGAACATCTCTTCTTTTCTGCAGCATAGCACGAGTTTCTCATCACTAAAGAAATTTTATTTCAGTTATTAAAGGGCGTCTGTGGTCTGAAACAAAGAAAGGGTCACTTCCTTTAAGGAATAAGAACTTAAAACTAACTTTATATGTAATGATTTATAATGTCATGGACGTGGCTTTACAGAGGCACTTTCTCAAATTTATATTATTATTATTATATATATATATTGAATACTAAAATGTTACGTACTGCAGCTTTAAAATGCAACATTGTGATACATTTAAGGAAAAGGAGTAACAAAATATTGGCAATGCAATATTTTATATAAAAATAATAACATGTGATAGTCCG
Organism: Clarias batrachus; assembly: GCA_003987875.1. Lineage (NCBI taxonomy): Eukaryota > Metazoa > Chordata > Actinopteri > Siluriformes > Clariidae > Clarias > Clarias batrachus. The sequence goes on along the minus strand of QMIH01000700.1, from coordinate 253,466 downwards.
CCCACACCAGCTCTCGGACACGTCTCGGGGAGGTACGCTTTGGTGTTTTTGCGGGTTGCTAGAAATGTTCCTATGGTTAAATTTAGCTAGCAGCATACGAGTGGAGCACAGGTGTGATGTGATGATGTCATGATATGAAAAACTAAACAATTTAGCATCAACACACAGATTTATCATATGACGTCTGAGCAAAAGCACGCAACATGTTCCAGTAACATGAGAAGCCAGAGTGACGCAGCATATGTGTACCGAACCAACAGAGACGAGGAGTGTGTCGTACATACACACATCCTCCAGGACCAGAGACTCCCATCTCACTCCTAAACTACAACAACAGGAAGGAAACACAGACTCTGATGAGAGCTGTGTGATATTCTGTGTGATGTCATCTTCAACTCTGAGGCATTAGCAAACAAAGAAACGCAAAAGAAGCACGACCTGTGCAACAAATTCTCAAAAAGAGTGTAAGTGCACGGATTAGTCTGCATGACGAGAAGATAACAGTATAATATCAGCATGCGCCATAGACACTGCAGTAATAAAACACACTAAAATCGATCACATGACCAGGAACGTGCCAATCACCAAGTTCACCATATCCCACAAATCTCTTTATAGACATCATGCGCCCGAATCAAGGTGAGAATTCCCAAAATTCTTTTTAACGAGTTCAATCAGAGTTCATTAAACATTAACATTAAGATGTAATTTGAGCATTTCAGTTAGGAAGCTGCGGCCAGAGCGTGGGGTCAGCCCAGGATACAGCTCCCCCTGCAGGCGGTAGGGTAACCCAGAGCCTTAACTGACTGAGTCACTGCTGCCCTAAACATGCACGAGTGACTCTGGACTGCAACTGGTTTCACAGCTGGAAGGAGTCTCCAGTTTCAGAGCTTTAGTAACAGTCAGAGGTAATAATGCTGTAACTAAGCTTTGCCACACTGACGAGAGAGCGAGTGTGTAAAGCTGATGTGCTTAACTCCAGACGCTAACTATAACTGGGTTTTTAAAAAAATATTGCTCGGATATTTAACTCTGCGGAGATCTTGACATCATCAGGATATATCAGTGACATCATTTTAAACCTCACACCCTTTGATCTACTCACTTTCACAGTTTCAGCATCAAGTTAACAAAACATTTTAATCTGCGGGAGGAACCACAAAGTAACAAACGGGGAACTCAAAAACTCGTACAACAAACGTACCATTAGTCGAGTTTAAACCCAGACGAGCTCACTATTCCCTACTGAGTGTACTCCGGGTGCTCGGTACTCGTTACCATCTGTCGCAGTGCATTATGGGATTTCACCTAACACACTTAAAGACTCAGAGTAGTGCAGAAGGTAAGTGAGCACAGAGCGGTTTGGAACACAGAAGTTTGCTCAGGGAAATGTAAAGGAATGTCTTCAACTCTGTAAACAAGTATTTTAATTAAAGCTACAAACAAACAATTCATGGATTAGAATGGGGACGCTGATTAACCACGAGCAGATCTGTATCGACAGAAATGATCGGGGACATACGGACGCTCGTTTAATGCTAATTATGATTTAGCAACCAGAATAAACAAATTTTGTTACTACAACGAGTGCATTCGGCTAGCTAGCTAACTCGGACTATGTCCGTACCTGCGTTTTTACACTATTTATAAAACTTAGCTATTTTAATGGTCGCTGCTAGCGATATCACAGCTTAGGAATTGCGTAATCATTTGTTTTTTTTATACTTAATAAAGACTCGCTAAACAATGGATTTGAAATTCGTCAGATAACAATCTGTATATATTTTTTTCACTAAGCTGTAATAAAAGTAAAAAAAATATATATAAAATAGCTTATTATTGAGCTATAAAAAAATAAAATACAAAATAAAACGATGTCATTAATGATGAACCCTTCATGTGACCGCTCGGACCTAACTGCTCGTTGTTGTTAAACCAAATCGTTTACTCCTGCGCTCTGTTTATTCCTCCCACCGGATCAATACTTCATCTGCTACTCACTCTAACACTTTAACACTCAAACAAATCATCAGTGCTTTCCTCGGGTGGAAACATAAACATGTGGACTTTAACGTCAAGACGAGCCACAAGAAGCCCATCCCCTTGCTATGACATCATAGAAAGCGCGTGAGGCGAGGCAGGGTGTGTCCGGTCTCTCAGTAGTGCTTCTCCTGAAGGTAGTCTTTCATTTTGTTGGGTAAAGGCAGTTTCTGGATCAGGTCTATGCGCGTGTACTGACGGATCACGAAGCGGCACGAGTACTGCAGCGAGCGTACCTGCATGAACCGCGAGACAGGATTGGTCAGTCTGACAGGGTAGGTCACGGACCCGGGTAAGCGCGACCTGGAGTAGCAGAAGGCGCCGTTTTCTGAATCCCTGACGGAGTTGTGGACGAGCTCTACGATGGAGGTGTGGCCTTCCATGTCTGGCTGCTCGTAGAAGCTGAAGGAGCCGTTGGAATGCTCGATCCGGGTGTGAAGTGTCTTCCCTTGCGAGCGGAAACTCAAACTTAGAAGATAGCGCTCGTCTGAGCTGTCCCGAACCAGAAAGGAACCATCCGGAAGGTTTGTGAGTTTCTCCTCGGCTTCCCAGCGCGTGATCGGACCCCAGTACCAGCCCTGCTTGGCCAGTTTCTTCAGCTCCACCGTGAGACTGGTGACCACCATGGGGCCGCCGGTCTGCACCGCGTCGTACATCCGCTGGACTCCCGGCGCCGAGTTCGGATCAAAGCTGAGATGTTCCAGGACCGAATCGGCTACACGGGTCCCACCGAACACAGGAAGGCTGCTGACAGGAAGAGGAGGTAGCAGAGGAGACTCCAGGCGCGAGGTCTGCAGGAGAACGTTAGCGGTGCTCAGGAGGAGCCGGTTTACGGACGGCTCCATGAAAACGTCAGGAGACAGGAGGTCATGACTGATGGAGTCCTCGTCAGCGTGAAGAGAACACTCGCTCTGAGGCAGAACGTCCATCGGTGACGTTCCATCCAGGCAATAAGACCGAGATGCCTCGTCTTCGGTGAAAAGTCCATCGTCTAAAGGCAGCGCGTACCGAATGTAGTCCTGTGCGGTGAGGCCGATGACGACTGGCACGTGATCGTCCATTTCCAGATCTCCGCTCTGCGGGTCAGGGCTCTCGCCGCCAAACATCTCGTCTCCCAGGAAGCTCTTCTGGACGGCATTGAGAGACAAGCTCGAGCTGCTGGACGGGATCAGGCCATCGACCCGGGCGCTGCAAGCCTCCTCGGAGGCCGTCACTCTGAGAGGCCACGGCGTCAGGCTGTAATGGTGGCTGTGTAAAGACGTCGCGTGGGAGGACCGCTGTGGTTTCAAGTCACGTAACGTAATGGGCTCGGACGCTGACGAGAACGCGTCGTCTTCAATCGAACACACGGACGGAGAGCTCGCTTTGACTTTGGGTTTCTGCTTCGTCGACAGTCTCCTCTTCAGCGTCCCCATAAGACCCTCACTTTTAGAGCGACCTTTAGATCCCTTCAGATTTAAGTCCTCGTTATCCAAATTAGCATCCACGAGGTCCTTGCCGTAGCAGCCACCGTAAAGAGAAGGCTCCGAAGGAAAGCCGGTGGACAGGTCCGGCTGCGAAACCGCATACTCATGCTCTTCTTTTCCTTTGATGCTTAATGACTTTCTGATGGTGTTAAGACTGAATTTCTTCATCCTGGATATTCCCTGCGTGAGAATGAGGAGAGGAACGAAGAACGCGGTGGTGGCGGCGAACGCGGGATACTTCACATCGCCGATCGCACCACACGGATGTGCCTAGAAAACAGAAAGGGGGAACGACATTACAGAAGTATTTATAAATTTATAACAGATATATCTGACTGTGTTTGTAATAAACTGAGAGTGTAACAGACAGGATGGAGATCAGGATCAGGACCTGCTCCTGATCTGAGAACACAAGCTGTTTAAATTTCATAGCTTCTGTCTAAGCGTTTTATACCATAAACACCCCATGACACTGAAAATCAACACCCTGGTCGCATAACGACATTTAAATGAACTTGTGAAGGAACAACCTGGAGAACTCTCGGATGTCTGTGTGGAAACACACGTGAAGTGCTAAACACACAACCTACAAAATGCACAAATTACTAGAGATAGGGGAAAGAAAAACAAAACATGATTAGTTATGAACCGTGATTCTGCTGTGTGCTGATTCACGTATCTCCACACTGACTTTAAGATGGATTAGAGCACAGAAGCTTCGAGTGGTGCAGCAGAAACACATTTTTTATGCAAGTATTAAAAGCCACAATCTGCCTTTTTCCCCCAAAACTTTATGGAGACAGGAGGTCATGACTGAACAGTGTGAGTGCTAATTAGTCAAAAATCTTGTGCATCAGAAGCTGCACACACTTGCGTATCCTCAGCCATTCAACCATTTGAAGGTGTTCGAAGCGGTAAAAAAAACGCTGTTTCTTTACAATCTTATTGTAAATAAAGGGGGCGCACTCTGAACTATTAACACATTTTCGTCTCATGAAGTAGAAGTGATTTATTTGCTATTACAATAATAATTACAACAGATGACAGAGATACATGTCACTCAGTTACATATTTAGGGCCCGAGGACTATGACAAAAGCCCTATGATGTCACCGTGTGTGAAGGGCCCTCTTGTTCTTCGAAAGATATTTTTTTATTCCAGCATGGAGGCCCTAACATGCTCAAAAAGTCATGAAAAACAGCACACAGATTGAAAAGATTCTATTTTGGCTTGTTTGTAAAACAAACACACAGGAATTTGATATACTCCTCCTAGGGATTTACATGATCGCCAGCAAACCAGGCCAAAACATTCAGGATGCAAAATTGCAAAGGGATTTTACATCTCAAATGGTTCAGCCGTGGTGATACCTTAAACTTATGCTGAAAATTGGCTAGTAACTTCATGACTGATGTCATAATGTGATGCTTCTTTCCATCATCCAGGGCTTTTTGGAAGTCTTAACATGTTCACAAAGCACACAGGGTGTTTGGAGTGCCCAGGTGCTTGGGCCCGCTCCTCGTTGCTTTGGAATATTATTAAACTCATGTATTTAAAGGTTATACATTTATATCAAATAAATGCTGCATCAGTTTTCAAAGGTTTAAAATTTTTACCAAATCTCAGAAAAATGTAATATTGAATTGGTATATTTATAAAATCATGTGTGTAGCATCACAATTTTAATATTTGTATCGTGATATTGCATTGTATGGTGATTCCTGTCACTACAAATTACAAACACAAACCACATTGTTTTTGACTTAAATCAGTGTTAAATACGTTTGCAGTAATCTGTGATGATGATGCTGTTCTGTTACGATACAGTAATTAATAATAACAATAATAATAATAAACCATGTGGATCTGTGACTGAACATAAACTACAGAAGGGCAAAATTTTATGAAATAAACCTCTACACCAGGGTCTGAGTCTGATGTGAAAGTAAATCCTGATGTTTTTCTGGTGTGTAGTGACACTAAACTTTCTGATGTTTGAAGAGCAGCACAGCCTTACCTCAGGCCTGACCCTGCTGGACCTGCATTAGCACCTGAGCTAAACCTGAAGGCACAATAAGAACAGCTTGTGCTCTCAGTGTTTGAAGAATAAACTCAGTCACCCGGTTACCTTTGTGTCCTCGGGGACAGTGTGTCAGCTCACCGCAGTCCTCATTCTCGGTATAAACCGCCTGAGACTCACACAGCTTCAGGATTTCTCCACATATTTTAGCTCATGGAGCTCTCAGTCGCCTCGAGTGCGCATGCGCACCATTTTCACGCATGCGCACCATTTTCACGCATGCGCGTTCATGGCGTGACGCACGAGAGCTCTTTGACGGCCTCGGTTAGTTTAGCTTCAGTCCACAGGTTAGCTAGAAATAATACATTGAATGCACACTCAGTCCAGATTATACTCCGCCCGCGTGTTTGTGTTTTAAACAGTATCGGCTTTGAAAATTTTATAGAATAAGTCCCCGTTAGCTTTATTTAACAACGATGATGCGTCACTACGGTGGCTGGGAACGACAAGAAAGACAAAAATGTTTAATTTTTTGGGCGGGTTCTACACACTACTTTTATTAACACTTTTTTTGACACCTTTATTAACACTCTATTTATTCATTTTAACCATGCGTGGCAATAATTTTGTAACTGAGTGCATTAGGACTAAACAGATAACTGAAGACAATGTTAATTGTTGTAATTATTAAATCTAATTTAGCATCTTTTAACATTTTAAATATACCTAATGCCTTAACCAAACCGATAACGTCATGTTTAATACCTTGCTAAAATTTGGTCAGATGTAAGAGCTGAGTGTGTTTTGACATTTAGCATAGATAATCTGTGATTAATATAATTACATTAATGAACATAAGGGTGACTTGTAGTCCTAAATGTCTTTAAATTTATTTTCAAATGTGGAAGAAAGAGAGAGAAGTGCTAATCCTCCGCTGGCAAGGGTAAAAAATATACACAAACCCCACAGAAACCAGTTTGCCTTCATATTAATCACATATTCTCTTCACCCCAACATACACCCCTACATACACCCCTACAGAAAATGTGTTTTCGTAAAACTTTTTAGATATGTTGCTGTTTCTTATCTTTTCCTGTTTCACAAACTACATCAGTCTGTCAAAGATTAGCCACATTTATATATCAGACATTGCTAATATTAAGGCATAACATTACAGCATAATCTTGCTGAAGTTAGATAACATTAGCCAGCGATCGGAAAGTGCAGTGATACCTCGGTAGACAACCTCCTCCCCAGTTTCCACCCTAGGAACTGAAATTTTGCAAGATATTTGCCTCGGCATACAAAGCATTTTCTGTATACGAGTGAACGAACCGAGCCGAACCGAGCACCGTACATCTGGGAGCCGTTCAAAACTTTTGCGTAATTTAAGATTTAGTGAAAACATAGCACCATGGGTACCAAGAATTAAGGTTAAGTGAGGTTTAATGATTATTTATTTCATATTCTACTTCATTTACATGTAAATTCTATTTTTATATGCAAAAATATGATTACAGTGTTGGAAATTGGTAATATTGCTAAAATATTTTTGGGAGGCTGGAACAGATTATCTGCATTTACGTTATGTCCTATGGGACAATGAGTTTCACAATACAAAATTTCACTTTAATAACTTGCCTCTGGAACGGATTAAATTCGTATGCTGAAGTACCGCTGTAATGCTTGGTTTATCATTGCTAGCATGATATTTAGACTAATATGATGTCAAGCTGTTATAGCATGGCTCGCAAAACAGCAATTAAAAAAGTTGTACTGTTTACTTCACATTCTGATCCAGTGGGTATTTTTGCTTGTAATACGGTGTTGGAAGGTCGGGGCAAACCCGCACAGATCTGCAGACCGCCACGGCGGCTCAGATAGCACGTCCGTGTTTGAGTATGGATCCTCCGATGATTCTGCGGTGGTCTAATTAGTGTCAGTATGGCTTCAGGAGGAGTGTCTGTGTGTTCCTTTGGTTAATTGATGTCACACTTGGATCTTTATTAGCTTTTTCCTTTCTGTACTTTCTTTCTTTGACAGCGTTGTGGGTTTTTTTCTGTAGTTGGATATGCTGAAGTCTGCAGTGTGGAGACACTTACAGCAGGAACACGTAATTAATTCACCTTATTAGAGCTGTTCGTGGTACAGTGTTTTTCACCTTCTTAAGAGTGCTGATTAAAAGTCACACTTTGAAATCTATTTCGATTCCCAACTGCGATTTACACTGTCACATAGTCTTTCACCACCAGTTTTACAACACAGTAGTTAATGATTGGGACAATTAAAGCAAGATAAAAGGACATAAACGGACACCAGGGGGCACACAAACAAATATTGTAGCCTGTTTACATAAAGTCATTATGATTATTGTCATTAGAACCTAAAGGTGTGTACCCTGATGGATGAAGCCAGAAGGATTTGACATGAACTGTAATTGTATTTTCAATGCTCTACAGAAATGTAAACACATTGTGCAGAATTTTTATGTACTTTCCATCTATTGTTCAGAACTAAATAATAACAAAATAAGTCACATGGGAAAGTCAAAATGGTGTTAAAAACAGTATTTGGATACAAAGGACATTATAAGGTACAATCAAGTCTAAGTTACTGTTTTAAGTTCAATCTGAGCCACGCACAGCGCCGCTTTCCTGATGGGGAGACACGACTGATTGACTGGCTTTTTTCTCCTGAACCTAGTTCAGAGTGTTTGCAAAGATTTTATGAAAAAAGTGAATCAGTGATTAAATCAGTAAATAGTTCAGTTATAACCAGGATGTGTCTGAATGTGTTTGAATTAGGGAGTCACTGAATCCTGTTCAAGTTTGTTCCGACTGAGCTGGACATTTCCAGTGCTCCTGATCTCATACACATAATAACGCAACGCAACCTGGTCAGTGCATATGTGGACAAAGGGAATAATAATTCAACTCATATTTTGACTCCACATGAGGTCAAATGTATTCCTGTTCCCCCTACACACTTTTGCCTTAAGATCATGTATAGTATAAATCCAGTCCTCAAATACAGAGATTTTTAATCTAGTGGGCGTAGTCCTCCAGTGGACTGTTTAATCTTACATTTGGCAATCTGAACCTTCTTCCTGCATAGTGCATTAAGTAGGATAAAGTACAGGATAAAGTAATGCTATATTTTTACAGACTAGAATTTGAAACCTGGCTCTATTCTGTATTTACAGGTATCAGGAGCATGCACGGAATGATTCTGTGAAACAATTTGACATTTCTTTGAAGGTCAAAGGTCATGCTTAGCAGTCAGGACCAGCCTATTTTATCAGGTGAGTGCGCAGCGAGCGGCAGAGGGACAATGAGATTGATTTCAGGGCAGCGGAGCTCGGCGTGGGCGCATGATTACTCACGCGCACTCACAGTGATGGGAGTGATAGATCACAAATCAATGCTGATTGTCGACGTGGAGCTTTTACTCCGAGAGTCAGTCAAGGTCGACTTTTACAGACACCTTGGGGACATTTTTTGGGGGACAAAAGAAATAATAGAAAGCACTCTGTCTGATATGAGAAAGGAAACATGAAATGGTGTCACGTTTCACATCTTTAAAGGTGACATTTCAGAAAAGATTAAAAAGCACATGATTCTTTTTCTTTTACTTCAATTGCAGTTGGATCAATCAGGACATGTTTGGTCTTGCACAAAAAAAAATTGAAAGCATCATAATGTAAATCAAATACAAAATGTGTAATAATAATAATAATTATAATAATAATAATAGGTTATTATTAGACTACAGATATGTTAATTTCCTAAATTATTTAAACGTTTCTGTAGTAACAGACATGCAGATTTAATGCTTAACTAATAATAAACTAGTTTAAAAAACATTAGTAATCAATGACGGTGAAATTTTTTGCCTTAACATGTATATAAGGAGACCTCCTGCTTTTTGTTTTTTACTATACATTGGAAGGTGGGGCCTAAAGATTGGAGATTAAAGTCCAAGAAGGCACACTTTAGACACTACACATGTCTCAGCTCATTGACAACATTTAATGCAAATAAATGTTTTCACCAGACTTTTCTTTTGATTAATATTTATATAAAAATTGTGCTGATATAACACAGTGTGCAGGAGTGTGATCCCCCTGTGGTACGTAAAGGCCCATGTCAAAGTAGTGTGAAGGTGTAGTGAGGAAGTGACTTATTTAAAGATATACAGTATGTCACGTCTAATTTAGATACAGTAGGTGGTGTATGACTGTGCACAGTATGACTGCAGATCAGTTCCTGAGATCCATTATAACGTGTGTGAATCAGAATGATCAGATGGTCCCTGATGAACGAGCAGAGGGCGACGATGCTGAGAGAAAAACTCCCTGAGATGGTAATAGGAAGAAACCTTGAGAGGAACCAGACTCAACAGGGAACCCATCCTCATCTGGGTGAGAGCAGGGATTGATGTGCACTCATACTGTGTGTTAGGAGGCTGGAAGTTCAATATAACAGGAGACGTGTTTAAGTTCATATGGAGTCCAGTTGGTTATTGGAGACTCAGGAAAACTGTAGGAAACTCCAGTCCTGAACTATCGAGGGACTGCAGTCACGAGTCCTCAGAGAACAGCTGTCTGCATCAGCCGAGGACAGAACCGTCTTCATGGTGAAGTGGAACCGTCCCCAGTCACCACACGCATCCCAGACAGACCACACGGGCTCCATGTGACCAGATCTTCAACCATAAGAGGGACATCAGGACGAGTCAGACAGGTCCAGAGGGGGTCTGGATCACTGGCAGCTCAGGAGAGACATGTGTAGTGAGAGAGAGAGAGAGAGTGTTAAAGAGAGAGAGTGAGATTATGACATCATATCTAAAAGGGAGGAGCCAGAAGGAAACACAGACATGAGGGGGAACTGAGATGTAAAGCAACCAATCACCTCACAGTCAACAAACCTGAGTGATCAATGAGAGTGGGGAAGACAGCATCTAAACATACCAGTTCAGCAGAATACTCTACGTCCATGAGTCCCCCAGATCTGCACTACGTCCACATGAAATGTTTAAAAACTAGCTAACAAGCCAGATGGCCTGGAGGCCGGGCTTATATACTACATCCTAGCAGATCTTTAATTGGACAAACATAAGACTAGTCTAATGAGTCAAAAATGTCTAGAGGTGACAAACTATCTCCATGACACATTATGTTCATGACACTAAGGTACAAATTCATAAAGGATGAAACGTCAGTGCAGGATTGATTTAATGAGAATTTAATGAGGCAGGATCGGTGAAGGAGAATGTTAATGACATGTCGGTGTTCACCTGGAACTCAGCACGCCTCAGAGCTCGGAGATCAGCGTGTGAACCCATGCAGCTCTCGCCTTTTCAAGGAGAAACTTCACACCGTCTCCTCCAAGCCTGAGAGCCGTCGCCGCTGCTGCTGCATGAGCCTCCCTTGAAAAATGTCCTCATTTTTAAGGTCCATAAAAGTGGAACCAGAATGCATTTCTCTCTGCGCGATCAGTATGCAGTGCAGCTCGTCCTGAACCTGCGTCTGAGCTCCGTCTCGCAAGGAACCCGAGAGATGAGAGAAATGCAGAAGCGCTCTTTATTCGGGGTTTGAGCAGGAACAGCGGACGTGTTTTTCTCTGCAGCGCTTCTCAGGTGGAAAAGATTGATGTCACGCTGTAGAAATGTAAAAACTAAGCAGGACAAAAAATTGGAGATTTACAGCAAAATGTTGCAAATGACTGTGGAAAAGCTACTGTAGAAAATAAAGTTTAAAACCAGGAAAATGGAAAAATGTTTGCAGTAATAACAAAGAATTAGATTTAACACATTACAACAAGGTTCCTGTAAATAAATACAGCGTGTGGTTTATTGTATTTAAACAATAACATCTTTCACAAAAATGAAAACACATGGAAAAATTACAGCAGTGACTTTTACGTTTGTCCCTGCATCAAATGAAACAATTCAAACAAAAACATTTTAAAGACAAATTTAAGGGTTCTTCACATGTTCCTCTGTAGAACTCTAATGCAGTTTCTGTGTAGACCATTTTTTAAAAGACGCAGAACCCTTAATTATGCAAATTAAATTATGCTGATCTTAATTATCGTCATTACAAAAAATCATAAAAATAATGGAATACACATATATACATTACATCATGTTGAAGGTCTTATTAGTGAATCCTGATACTGTATAATGCTGTTTGTTCATTGTTGCTCTTTATAAGTTGTGTAGGTCAAGTGTGGACAGAGTTGAACTGTGTGATGTCTATTAAAGGGAAAATATCCAGAATTCTTTTAAACACACACACACACACACACACACACACACACACACACACACACACACACACACCATGTTTTCAGATATATAGCAACACCTGAAAATAGAAAATCATTAAATTAATCCTAAGAAGGAAAATGAGAATAAAGCCTGCTGTCTGAGTGAGCTTTCACATGAGGAAGATTCCAGGGAAGATGAAAAAAAGACATAATTACATGCAAACATGCAAATCAACAAATGCTTATTTATTTATTAGTTGCCTAATTTACATAATAAACCATTTCTAAAAGAAACCTGTTAGCACTATAAATGGCTGGGGTCAAAGGAAGATGCTCTGGATGCGGCCGTCGCTGCTGGTTTGGTGTTAATAATCTGATTCCAGCTGAGGCAGTGAATAAAGTATAAAGCTCCTCATCAGCAGGAACGGATGCTGATTTTCTCTCTTCTTCTCATCCTGCGTTTGCTGTTTGGCCCTCGAGTCTTGCATGTCTTTATCCGCTTCCTTACATCTGCCCTGGAGCATCATGGGTAAGGCGGATGCTGCCATCAAGAGGTAGAGAGGAAAGTGTTAAATATTAAAGAGAGCAGGAGAGCTTCTGGAATGTCGACCTGGATCATGCAGAACGCCGTTCCCCAGGATGTTCCTCAGAGATCCGGATCGTGTGTGTGACTTTTATAAAAGATCAAGGATGTAACAATATGTAATGTAAAGTAATAGTTTATTAAATAGTGACTATGCAGTGCTTCATTATGTGTACTTTGATCTTCTAACATATAATAATTATTATATTAATTTAACACACACACAGCCTTTCCTGTAGATCCATTAGCTTTGCAGGTCGGTTACTATCATTGGACATGTTTTACATGTATGTGCTGATGAAAAATTTAAAAATAAAAACAATTAAAAATGTGGTTACACAGGGGGTCCCTCAGGGCGCTGTGCTTGGCAAACTTTGCTTACAGTCCACAGGGTTCTCAGTGATCATATACAGCATCATCACACTACAGATCGGTTTGAGTCAATTATAGGGTGCTCATCGAAATACTTAAAAATAAAAATTTTATCAAGACTTTTTCAACTTTCTTGTCATTATGTTGCAAAACAAGGGCAGTGATGTTAACCTACATGTGTGGTTCCTCGGCAGTCTTGGGTAATGATTTTTTCACAAAGTGTCTATATAAAAAATATGAAAAAAAGTTAAAAGCAAAATATGTGCAAAAATACAAAAATACTTATTATTCACAAACATGTGTTGCAGCACTGATTCTGGCACTGACACTGTGGTTTTTCATCCAGTTAAGGGTTACACTCACTCACTCATCATCTATACCGCTTAATCCTGTATTCACGGGGGGCCTGGAGCCTATCCCAGGAGACTTAGGGCACATGGCAGGGTACATCCTGGACAGGGTGCCAATCCATCGCAGGACAGAGACACACACACACACATACACTCACTCATTCATTCACACACTACGGGCAATTTGGGAACACCAATTAGCCAAACCTACATGTCTTTGGACTGTGGGAGGAAACCGGAGTACCCAGAGGAAACCCACCAAGCACGGGGAGAACATGCAAACTCACATGCACACAGAGACGGGAATCGAGCCTGGCCAGGGATCGAACCCAGACCCTGGAGGTGCAAGGCGACAGTGCTAACCACTACACCACCATGCCGCCCTAGTTAAGGGTTAATGTTCAGGAAACTTGAAAATTTTAGCCAAAAATGTGTTCAAAAAGACAAATGGTTTGCTCATTTAGACAGGTGGTTTATTATAACTAAAGCAGCAGACGTCAGACGCAGGTCTAATCTCAGCGCTGTTTATTCTGCTAATAGTGAGGAGATGATAATGACACCTATAATGGATTCTAAAATAAATGCTGTAATTATAATGTAATAGAATGAAGGAGAAGGCATGGGGGATAATGAGACACGACCCCGAGTGACGGATTGGAGTTCGGACGGATTGGAGGAAGTGTGCTCAGGTCAGAGCCTCTGTCAGAAAGCAAAACACGTCAATCAGAGCCGGAGCGGCGGAGTCAGAGTTGCTCGGGCATCAGGAGGAACGGTGGAGGGTCGCGTTTCACCCTGCACTCCCACCGAGAAGAAATGGAAAGAGAGCAACTTTTTGGTATGCACACACAAAAACCACACACACACACACACACACACACACACCAGGAAGAGAAAATGCATCCAAAAGTCAGTGCAAAACCCAAAGATGTGTTTTTGAGGCAAAGAAAAAGTGAAGAGGCCAAACAGGGTCTTTATTTTTTCTGCTGCTCAGCTGAACCTCACTGTTTCCCTCAGGTCCCCATACACACACGCACAGACACACACAGACACACACACACAGTGTTCTGCTGTGTTCGCGCTTTCCTCGATAATCAGGACGAGAGCCTTATGAACTGCGCCAAACTTCCCTGAAGCGAGGCGGATTTTGGCTTCTTCCACACAGAGCCTGTTTTTTTCTTCCTCCCTCGTGTCCTCTGTAAAACGCTCCCTCGCTATTCAGACTTGATGAGGCTGGATTTAAAATGCTGAAAACACTTTGTCTGAGCACATAATAAACTTCCCCCAAAAAAGAGAGAAGAGCTTACTCGGCTGAGCGTATGCTGCATAACCGAGCCGTTAAATCTGGACTCGGCCCTCACGCTCTGTGTTTCTGCCCAGAGTTACTCAACCTGGCAACAGAACTATTTATTCATTAAAGAGCAATGTCTATATGCACACAATATACTGTAGACACACACACTGCCTGGTCAAAAAACAGGCACACACATTTTAATATCTCATCAGATCGCCTTTTGCTTTGATTACAGCCGCGGCATTGTTTTGATAAGCTGATGCAACGTCACCACATTCATTTCTCTCCAAAATCTTGTAGTGATGATGTGAGAGTCGGCCTGCTGTGTAAAGCCTTCTCCAGCACGTCCCAAAGATCCTCATTGGGGTTAAGGTCTGGACTCGTTATGTCTTTTATGTCTCTGTCTCATGCTCCCTGAACTACTCTTTCACAATTTGAGCTCTATAAATCCAGGGATCATTATCATGAAATACACCCCGTCATTTCATTTCATCAGCGAAGAAACCCTCCATAGATGTGATATGCTGGTGATTCAGTACATTCAGGTGGTCATGTGACTTCATTTTATTTCCCCATAAAGTTGCTGAGTCTCGACCTGAACGACTGAAGAAACCCCAGATCATAACACTGTCTCCAGAGGCTTGTACAGTGGACACTATGCATGATGGGAGCATCGCTTCACGCGCTTCCCTTCTCATCCTGACACGCGCATCACTCTGGAATAGACTCATCAGGTCACATGACCTTTTTCCATCGTTCCAAAGTCCAGTCTTTATGCTCCCTAACAAACTGAAGCCTTTTCTCTGATTAGCTTCACTGAAAGTGATTTTCTTATAGACACACAGCTGTTTAGTCTCAATCCTGTGAGTTCTCATCATATTGTAGGCTGGAAATGCTCTTACTGTCACTATTAAACACGCAAGGAACACCATAGGGTGTGCCTGAACTATGAACTATGAACGGAAGCCTGTTAACTATTCACTTGTTACATCCAGGTGGTAATGTTTTTTTTTTTTTGTCCATGCAGTGTAGATTTATTCATTTATATCGAATAAACCCTCACCAGTGTGTCTTCATCCTTAAACTCTTCAGCTTCCTGTCATTGTTAGCAACATTAGCCTCGCAGCTCAGGTAATAAACCCCAAGCGTGTTGGTTTAACCATTCGCTACTCGCTAGGCCACAACGCCGCGGTTTATAATCATCTCCCCTTTTTAAATCAGCTGCTTGATTTCCTTTGACAGCTTTAATTTAAGCCAGGTGAGGATGAGGAGCGCGCTGCTGGTCCTGTTCTGCTCGCTTGCGGTTTGGCCTCGATCCGACCGGGACAAAGGCGCTCTTTTACAGCCGTCGCTGCTTCTGCGGCCGGAGAAAAGAGAGTAGGGGAAATCAAACACCTTCTCCAAACAGCAGAAAGGTCAGAGATGACGTGATTTGGGAAAGACCGAGGCCCTGTGAGCCACTTTCACTAAGTTGCATAGACTATAAGTAGCCTCTGGCTTTGTTTACACACACACAACCAGGTACCACATAAACACCAGGGCTGTGTGTGCAGTTAGGCTTCAGAGTCATCAGGGGTAAAACACACACACACACACACACACACACACACATAATCACACAAGCATAAATAGTACACTTTGTCTTTATCTTTGATCTCATTTTAGTGTAACACTTGGTTAATCACCGGAGATGTGTGTGTGTGTGTGTGTGTGTGTGTGTGTGTGTGTGTGTGTGTGTGTGTGTAAAAACAAAACACTCAGGTTGCGTAATGTGTTTAATAAAACCTCAGGGAGAAAACAAAGTTTAATTTGATGATCTACAGAAATTTAACACACTTCTGGGAAGCCGAATCGTGCTGTCTCACACAAAATTCGTAAAAATTCTTCTTGGACTGCGTAATGCAAAGTTTAGCGCCGCTGCAGCCGATGACAAAGTGTGACAAAGTGTGTATCCGTGTGAGAAAGTAGTTTTTAAACTCTCAAAGCACGGACGCTGCCATGACGCTCGTTTACAATCCACCAATAGGACGACGGCAGACTCACAGCGCGGCTGCAGATACGGTATAGCCAGAGAGAGAACACACACTGTGGCAGAGAACACACACTGTCACCAAGCCTGTTACAGGATTCACGGGGTCTTAATCTGACAATCTGATAAGAAGTCACTGAATTATTTATTTCTTTTAAAAAATCAGTCCAGTGTTCTGCAGTAAAATCTAAAGAGTGTAATGGAAACCAGTAGGCTGATTCTGATAACATGATGGAAACCATTAGAGGTTTTTTTTGTTTTCCCCAGCAGGAGGACGAGCGAGGCCAGCGGAGGGCAGTGTGTACAAAGTCATGAACATTCACTGATTAAAGATCTGTGTGTGAGATGTGAATATGTTTATTTATTTATTTATTTGTCAGATTGTATGTACTGTGTGTATGTATACAGGATACACATGTGGGTGCAGTAAATGAGTCTCTACTTCAGCGTATGTCTGCATTTTCCTCCTCATGAATCACGCGTATAAATCACTCTCTCCCCGAGTCCTCATCTCATCTCCTCGGCTCCTTGGCGTCCGAGCGTCAGTGCTGTGATTTTAGGCAGCACACCATGAACTCATAATAAATTGGATTTTCTGATTTAATTATGTTTATAAATATTACTCTGGAAATAGGTATGCATGTGGTGTGTGTGTGTGTGTGTGTGTGTGTGTGTGTGTGTGTGTGTGTG
>QMIH01000700.1:222485-236293 GCA_003987875.1 Clarias batrachus | reverse complement strand
GAGATCAAAGATAAAGACAAAGTGTACTATTTATGCTTGTGTGATTATGTGTGTGTGTGTGTGTGTGTGTGTGTGTTTGTGTGTGTGTGTGTCTGTGTGTGTGTGTGTGTGTGAGTGTATCCATATATACAGTATGTATGTGTGTGTATGCTGGGGTCAGCGACAGGTGGGCACCGGGGGTCTGTGCCAGGTTTCAGGACGCCGTTTTTAGCCTGGTGGAAAATTTTGCAAAGATTTTTCCAGAATCGTTGAAGGGGCAGTTTGGGGCCACAAGGAAACATTTGGGTGCGAGAGAGAGAGAGAGAGAGAGAGAGTACTTTTAAACTACAGGTCACACTCATACTCTCACACTGTGCTATAATACCCCTCTCTCATGTCTCCTAATCCAACTCCGTTTTGCGCTCTGATTGGTAAGAAGGTGTTGATTAATTTTCCGTAACAGCAGCACCGACTGTAGTGCAGGTTTATGTCAATGTGCTCACTCTGATACATTATGGTTTCCATGGTAATAGCTCATTCACAGTGAGGTTGGAGTTTTCTGTAAGGATACGTGTGGTTTATGTAACATGTATGGAAGGAGTCTCCAGTGTCAGTAATGGTCAGTTTGTAACCTGTTTAGAGCTGCTATAACGTAAGTAAGAACAGAAACTAAATTGTTTCACAGCATTATATGTAACTTAAAATAGATGAAAAGGAAGTCTCGTACTCTTAGTGAATAAGCTGTTGCTGAGAAAGTATCAGAGGGAGCACATTAATATAAAATCTGCAAATTTTGAGAATGAATCCACACAGTGATGTGAGGACTGAGCACAGCGTGTGGAGTCAGGAGCATGCGTGTCAGGTAGAGGAATGGTGCATCGTGGGTCTGATGATCTCAGTGTGACCGAAAGGGCTCCGAGTGTACGGTGCGGTCTCATTACGGTGGAGTTCTGTGTTTTGGCTGCGAGATTCTGATGAGTTCATCACTGTATGTAGGCCAGATAAAAATATCGCCGGCACTGGGCTACCGCTGCTCTGTGATCTGGGGTTAAGTGAGTTTATCTCATGACTAAAGAATCCTTTAAGGATTTCGCGTTTTGCCTGCGACAGCACTCTCCAAGCAAATAACAGCCAAGTCCAAACCTACAGAGAATGAGAAACTAATTCCACTTGATTAATATCTCCCAAATACAGCTCCCTCACTGCTAGCAAGCAGACTTTTCTGGAGCAATAAGTGAGACACACGTATAATAATCACACATCACCTGGACAGGAGACATCTCTAAAATTAGTCCCGTAACGTCTAATCTCAGTTTTACAGCTGCTCGTTTCCTGTTGTTCCTCCTCACGGGAATCTGTCTCATTTTTGCCAAGTTTAGGTCGCGGTTGAATAAAAAAAAAAAAAAAAAAGTAAAAGAAAACCATCCTCAAATAGATGTACTATTTGTGTGGCGCGGGTCAGTGTGTGTGTGTGTGTGTTTGTGTGTGTATATACACTTATAACCCCGTTATCATTATGAATCCCAGCAGAGCGAGGAGAAGCCCCACCGCAGCGCTGCATGCATGTCAGAATCGTGTTCATTAAACCTCGACGTGGGAGCGAGAAAAAAAACAGCTTACACGAAGGTAGTCATTGCTGACCCGCATATACATCATACACACACACACACACACACACACATGCAGGACTGTATATGAATACACATACTATGTGGTCTATACGTATTTCCAGCTGCAGGCCAGAAGCAAACGAGGAAAAAATGTCAAACACATGTTGGTCAGTGTGTGTAATCAGAAAGGCATAATTTCAGGGGTGCGACATGCTAAGATCAACAATGACTCAGAATAACAGCACATTACAATAGATTAGCGTGAAGCACACACCAAACTGGAATGTACCGGACTGAGAAATACTTAACTTTATAATAATTGTACTACCGTAGCCTGTTCAAGCCAGCAAACACGTTCAAGGTTGATTTCAATTCTCAGTTCTGCTTTTAATTTTTCACATCACCTCGAACAAACGCCGGCTCCTCTAGTTTCTCCACAAATCAGAGAGAAGTAATTTGTCTAAGAGCAAAGCCATATTAACAGGCGCAAAACATAAAAACGTTCGTAAACTTGAAAACGTTTAGCATTTAAAACATTCATTACACAAATATGTATTTTCAAAAAATTATAGGGACGATAAATACGCTAGCACCCAGCATTATAGTAAACATGCATAAACTAGCATCATAGTGAACAAGTTAATTGGCAGCTGGCATGATGGGAAATGGGTTAAAGTACAAACTTTACTTTATATTTAAAAGATTAAAACACAAGAATAAAACTAGCATAATTGTAAAAAGACTGGCCCATAATCTAGCATGTTAGGAAACGAGCTAAAACACAGACTAGCATGACAGTAAACTAGCATGTAAATTAGAATGCAACCATGGTAACTGTGATCTTTGAAGTAGAAGGATCCCTCCGTTTGGCAGCGGCCTGAAATACGCCGTGATAAGCGAGTTAAAACAGCAGAAGTGTGTGAAACCTGCATGTGTGAAGTGGGCTAAAGCTAGAGCAGTGTGTGGGTGTGTGTACGTGTGTGTCGGTCGTCGCCATGTTCCTTTTGCCCTGTGGTTTCGGAGTCGTTTCCCAGCCGTGTGACCTGCGCGCTCACCTGTGTGTGAATTTTGACACAGCTCTGATGCATGCCTCTTCTCTACGGAGATCTGGAACTTTCCTCAGGATCGCATGACGATAACAAACGCTCATAAACATCTGGAGGCTTTCAGAAGCTGCTGGAGAGCCACCATGTCGAGGTTCCTGAAGCCTGAGAACCGAGCTGAGACCTTTACGCATATACCATCAAAAAACACACACACACAGACACACACAAAACATTTTCTTCACATACCTGGAACTCATATTATTTTTATTAGAGGTCAATGTTAATGATTGACCGCCTTCATGATGAGAGTGTGTGGTGTGTTCTGTTTTCCTTACCTTCTCTTATACGCTTTGGGTGTGGTCTCACAGCCTTATGGATTTCGTTTCTGTTTTCTTTAGTAATTCAACAGTAAAAAAAAACAGTAATTCATTTCATAGATCTATACCGCTTTATCCTGTATTCAGGGTCACGGGGGGCCTGGAGTCTATCCTAGGAGCCTTAGGGCACCAGGCGGGGTTCACTCTGGACGGTGCATGCCAATCCATCACTGAGTGTTAAACATATCACACACAATGTGTTTGTAATATTCAGACAAACAGACAACATACAAAAAGCAAACTAGCCCTATAGCTAACAAGCTAATTATAAAGCATTATAAACTAGCATTGTAGTAAATACATGAATTAGCATCAGTGAACATTAAACTTACCACAAACCAGGTCACATTACCTGATGTGATCTGATTTCAGTTATCAGATGAAAACTCGATTAGCATTGTAGAACATACAGTAGGCTAATCACTAGCATTACACTACTCAGGCTAATCATTATCATCTAGCATTATTATGCACAGGCTAATCACAAACTAGCATTCAAGTAAGCAGGTTAATCACAAACTATCATTACAATATTTACACTAAAGACTGTGTATATTAAACGAGCTGCTGATGTAACAGAAAAAGATTTAAAAGCAAATGTTTTTGAGTTAGCATGAAAATTACCTGAGTAAAAAAAGCTAAATGAACAATGTTTGTGGTGTGTGAGCTTTCTCTCAGAAAGCATGGCTCATAAAACCTGGTTGCTTGAAGTCATATTTAGAAATAATAAATTAGTCCAGGATTAAAAGCAAATAACATAAAATATCATTATGATATCATCATATCAACAACAACAACAACAACAACAATAATAATAATCTGTTTGATTAATTTTAGAAAAAACTCAGATTAGAGCTCAGCAGGAAGCGGGCTCTGATAGAGAGGAGCGGTAGGAAACGAGGGTGAGGAGAAGTCACACACACACACAGATGATCACAATGGCCATCTTTGTGTGCGAGTGTTTTGATGGGTGATCAGCTTTCAGTTTTTTATTCTGCACCTCGGCCGAGTTCCAGAGTGACATAAATAAAGCACAAAGCAGCTCAGTTTTACACACACTCTCTCTCTCTCTCTCACACACACACACACACACACACACAGAGAATCAGCTTTGATCATATTGCCATTTATTTGATGATAAAGTAAGACATACCTCTGTGGGTGGATTATTGGGGTTCGATATTGAAGCCTGAGTGACTGATGCGTAGGCGTGCACTCATAACGGATTCTCATACAGTTTATTACAATATTAACACCTGATATAGATTTGTTTTTAACACCAATTTTTAAAAACCTGTTTTTTATGGAAATGGAATATATTGTAATATGCAGTTAATGTTCTAAACGTACATTAGATATACAGATTAATCTATATTCATCTTCAGGATATTGTGTTTTTGTTCAAGTATCTGCTGTCTTTACATTTTTTATTTACTTTTAAACAAGATTTTCTATAATGTGGAGTAATACTGCACTATTAACAAAGAATCAGAGTATTTTAGTTATAAAGATGGAAATAGCTGCACATGGCCAATGGCTTTATTCAGCACGGATGAATAATAAATACTTATAGTAGCTTTTCACTGTCAGTTCCCCATCCTCCTTTTACACAAACACACACACACATACACACATATACACTCGCACTCCTCTCATGGGAAATGATCAGAATATTTTCAGAGTGCTGAGCGATATTTCCTGGCCTGCCAGGTCGAACTCCACTGCGGCAGAGCGATATGAAAAAGTACAAAAATAAAAACTTCATCAGCATCATAAAGTCATAACCTCGTACAAGGTAAAAAAAAAAAAATTCTTATACAGTATATGCTGTACGTATATATACATACGTACATACATACATACACACACGTACGTACACACACACATACATACATACACTGAGTTGGCGGTTTGTCAGGTTTCACCTACACTCTAAAAGGACTGTGTACGACCTGTTGTTTTGCACTAATGTTAAAGCTGGCGCGTCTTTACACGATGCTCATTTATCAAAAGGGGGCAGCACTGAGCAGATAATCAAGACTGTATGATTTGATAATCGAGAATGTACATATACCTAATAAACTGGCAACCCATTCAGCATAACTAAATGAATGTAACTGAAATCTTTATGTACAGATAGACAACTCTTACAAAATAAAAAAAGGATAATTTGTTAACAAAAGAAGAAGAACAGTCCAGAAGTCCAAAGAGGCCATGCTGATTTCCTGTCCCGCTGTCATGAACACGTGACTCTACCTGTCCTGATTTTGTTTTATAATGATAATGAACTAAACGATTTGGCTTTTTTGGACCTGGAGTTTTGAATTTCATCTGTAGAGAAGCATGACTTTGAACATTCCAGAGCCACACAGTTCACTCCACCAGCAAAACAGCATTTCTGTTAGAATGAGCAATTTCTGATTTAAAAATATGAGCTAACCTTTAGCCGTGCACCTACAGTATACACAACGCCTTGCTAATGTTAGCTTATCATGTAGAAGCTACCACAGTCTTGCTACTCCTGTAAGATTTACCTACTTGAACTTGTGTATTTAGTGATTCCAAGATCTCAGGCGTTGTTACTGTATTTTTTCAGACACCATGAATGCTTAGCCGATTAAAAGAATCATTACAATTATTTTAATTATGGCATGAATTAAAGTGGTAGGATTATTCAAATACTCCAAATGAGCAACCCCAGCACAGTTTTTTAGCCAATTAGCTTAGCTATGTTATCTTTCCAGTAACACTAGTCGCAGCTATACATGTTTAGCTTAAATTAGGCTAACTTTAGTAATAAGTGCTAAGTGCTAACCTAAAAGCTGTATTACGTACTAACTATACTGAAAAATAACTTATTGTATGAGGTGTTAGCAACACTATTAAGCTGCTTCTTGTATAAACTGCTATGAACAACTTAATCTTGAGTATGACAGTTTGCTAGCACGAGTCAGAGCACGTTTTTACTTGGTGGCTAACATACATGTGGCAGAAGGCAGAATGCTAATGTGAAAACGGGACAGGAAAGAAACGACCTCCTGGAGTCTGTGTCCTTCTGCAGAAACATTTAAAAACAGAATCATTTACATCATGATATTATACAGAACATGTACACAAAGCTGAAGTCCGCTGCTTCTCGATTAGCCGTATGTTTGACGCTACTGTCTTTTTGTGTCCGTTTGAGCTCAGCGTGAGGGACGCTGTTATTGTTGGACGCTCAGCTCCGTTACGGCGTGTGTCCTTGGACTGAGGTTTCAGATCACCGCGAAAACTCTGAATGCTTTTCCTCCTGTGGGATTCCGCAAGCTGGAGGGAGGAAGAAGAATAATGGATGTTCATTTGGATGTTCACACACACAATTTACATGTTTTATGACTCTACTCAGTAAACCCCGTACTCTGGGTGGTCCTTTAATCCACCTCAAATCTATAAGCTTCAACTCGACCACAATTTAAATGAAACTAAATCAGCTGATTTAATGTCTGACTGAAACCAGCATGACATCATTGGCACAAAGTTCCAGTCACCCGCTTTGTAATTGCTAGCTCACAATGTCCTATGGCACTGTGCTGATTAATTCTCTATAACAGCAGCTCACACTGACAGTAGTGCAGTAATGCGCTCGCTCTGATATCTTATGGTATCAGTAACAGTACCCGCTCTACTAACCGATTAGAAATCACTGATAGCGTAAAGATTTCTATTGTTTATGTAACGTTTATCGAAGGAGTCTCTAGTGTCAGTGTTTTGTAACAGGTCCGAGGAGTTTGTGGTTTCTCGAGAACAAGACAGAGGCTACCGTACCTCTCTGATGTGATGCTGTTCTGGTTTGAGCCGCTATAGTGCCGCCTCTTCTCCACCGGCATCACGTCCAGATATCCACCCGAGTCATTCTGAATCACACCAGCATGAAGCGCAGCACGACAAATACTGGAGATCTGTTTAAAAAAAAGACACATGGAGTAAAAGAGAGAGAGAGAGAGAGAGAGAGAGAGAGAGAGAGAGAGAGAGAGAGAGAGAGAGAAATTCAGTACTGTAGAGAAAACAGCAGCTCTAAATAAACTGAGCTATCAAAAATAAATATAAAAATATAAAAAGTTTAAAGAGTATAAAGAGTGCATCTTTAAAGTATACATCATACATCAGGTCACTAGTGACCCATAATTTCGTTTCCCACTGCCACCTTATGTGTGGTGGTGTGCTGGAGATTCAGCATTTAAAAGATTAACCTTAGTACAAACCTGTACATTTGGAGGAAATGCAACATTGCACATCACCCTGAGAACTCACTCTGAAGCATGCTGGGGGGAAATGCGTCATACTGAGACGTTACTTCTTGGTTACTTTTCTGATTAATGCTTCTTAAAGGGATTTTCAAGTCTGTCTTAAACTTGAGGTGCATATAAGTACATTACCATAGGTCTTGGTTGTTATACATTTACCTGCTCTGCACACATACTGAGAAGTTTGTCACCTCAGTGTCAAGTGAGTGAGCACAGTACAATTATTCGGGGCCAAATTCTACATCCCTCGTTCCATGCAACAATGCGTTCCAACTTTCAGCTGAGACTCATATTAAGCTTCTGCAGTCTCACTGAGCTACACGGAGTTGGTTTCTTTCATCGTTCTGCTATATTAAATGCATTGTTGCATGGAATGAGGGTTGTGGAAATGAGCTTCACTTACACTGTACTCGTGTGCAGGATGACAAACTTCACAGTTCATGGGCAAAGCTGGAAAACTAATAATGACCAAAGCCCTATGGTAATGTAATATATACGCACCTGGATTTTTATTTAAGACATGAAAAACTTTTCCAGGATTTTTCTCCCTGAAGCGCCTTGGTACTTAACCCTACTTACAGTATAATAGGTATTTTCTGTAAATCTGGGACATTTTCCCACCTGTTTTAAGGGCTCGCGTTGAGGTTACCCATTATATCACTATAAAATATGTAAAAATATGTTTTTTGTTGAATTTTGATTTCTTTCATTTGTATCTTGTGTAAATGAAGGTAAAATAATTTCCAGTTAATTCAGTTTCATGTGAAAGGAGAAAATGTTCAAATGATTAGGGTGTTATATACTTTTGTAAAAAAAATTCTCAAATCAATATAAATATAAAACTTACATCTGCATAGTAACGGGTCCCAATCACACGGGTGTGGCTGTTGTACAGGCAATTACGAGGACAATACAACCTGAAAATACAAGCAGTTGATTTAAAGGAACAGGTCTTTAATAACATGCATAACTGATTCTAATTATCTGTGCATGCATTATCTTCAGAAAGTCAGATAAAAGTCAGTAACCTTGGACAGTGTGTGACGGGCTTTTTGAAAGGACAGTATTCAGCCACCGTCATGTCACAGGATATCGCTTTTACTGCAGAAGGAAAGATAAAACTCCTAACAGATTCTGTTCTGATGTTTGTTCACAAGCTAGTTTTAGTTTGGTTACGCTAATGTCACGGGTACTGACCTGGTACCTTGGACACAGTGAAGGCATTAGAGCTCTGATCTTTCCTGCAAAGAAAAAAAAAGATAAAAATTAAAAGGTCAGAGTTGAGTGCGTTTCCTCAGTGTGTCAATGAGACGTTGATGGAGCTGAGCAGCTCGGAGACTCACGCCAGCGTCTGAACTCCATGTTGGTAGGACTCTGTGAAACGTGTTCGTCTCCCGACTCTAGTGATGTCCAGCCAGCCTCCGTCATCATCTATAATCCCGGCATGTAAACCGGCACCACAGATACTCGATTGCTGAATAAAACAGAATCATTTGCTATAATTGTATTTGTTAAAGATTACAGTATTAATGTCAGGGATAACCCCTAGAGGGCGCCAAAGCGCCCAAAGACCCTTTTTTGTTGTAGTTTAATGTGACTTCAGTTCCCAGTTTGCACCTCGGTCAGGTGACGTGGGCGCCCACCTGAACCGAGTGAGTTATTAGTTTCCTTATAAATAGCTTGCTTTTAGTCCTTTCCCTTGTCTTGCATTAGTTACGTTAAATTCTAAGAGTATGTGGTTTCGTCTGTGGATACATGTTTTGGTTTATTTCATATCCAAGTTTTATGTTGTTTAATTCCCTGTTTTTTTGGTTTAAAATAAAAAGAACATATGCTGAACATCCGCCTCTGCATCTATGCCTCGCCTCCGTTCACCCGCATACGAGTGTGACAATTAACAACATTATACATGCTTATATATTTTTTTATCCTCTGAGCGTAGACTTAAGTCCTGCTGTTTGGCTGAAAAGAGTGATGAACAATTAATCACATAAAAACTGAAATCACAATGTGGGACAGTGCAGTTATCTGATCACAAAAAGTCGCAATTTATTATTTATTTGGCCAACATTCTGTTAAGATTTCCTAAAATAATTGATGCAATTATTTCCTATTAGCCTTACTAATTGGTACATTTAATAGTTACATATCACAGTTTAATTCACAATCACAATATGTGTCACAATATCGCAATGTGATTTTTTAAACGGAAAGATTCCCCAGTTGAAATGAGATCTGTGATGCTAGGCCTCGGCAATATGCCAGTGTTTCATTACTCTAGTACATTTCTAAAATATTGTGGACGTTGTAATATCTTTTTGTTTGTTTGTCCGTTTATTATTACCTGGTAATTAGGAACTGAAAATAATAATGTCAGAGCTGCTCCTATCAATTTTAAATAAAAATAAATGTAAATAATACAAGCAGAAATGTAATGAACACATTATGACCAATCAGAATCCAGAATTCAGCTTCAGTTAATATAAAGGCATCCAAACAGTCTCTACTGTTGCACCTTTAAACATGTCTCTATTGTCTCTGTGTTAATTCATTGTTAATGAGGTGTAAATGAATATAAATCACAGTTGGCCATCACTGCAATCCGATTTCCTGTTCCTCATTGTTCTAATTTGGTGGTAATAGAATGTGACTGTGTGTAACGAACATGAAAGCAGTTTAAATCACGTACCACTTCATAGTATCCTGATCCCAACACTTTCCCGTGGTTGTATAAACAGCCAGGTGGGCATTCATACCTGTTCATAAAAAGAAAGTTACTCGCTTAAGAAATGCCAGAGAGTAGGGGTGATGTTACAAGTAAAGTGTTTACCTGTTGCAGGTGGTTCCTTTACACCGTTCCCGTAACTTTACATCACACTCCACCTGCTGAGCTGCAAAACAGGATGAGACAGAATACATCGGACTGACAAGAGATCTGACAGGAAATGTTCATAAGTATGGTTGTGGGAAAAGCTTTCATTAACAGGAACTTGGGTCAAAAGGTGCAGGCTAATTGTTGGTACCTTGTAAACGTGAAAGGATCAAAGTTTTCCCTTCCTTGCTAGTTATGGAATAGTCTTCCAATTAATGTTCGGGACTCAGACACAGTCTCAGTGTTTAAGTCTAGGCGAAAAACCTATTTATTTAGCCAAGCATTTTTGTAAATAGATCAGTCTCAGGTAAAGGAGCAGATCGGGGGGACTCATGGATGTAGAGTATTATGGTGAACTGGTATTTTTAGATGCTGTCTTCCCCACTCTCATTGATCACTCAGGTTTGTGGATGCTGGAGTGATTGGTCGCTTTACATCCCAGGGGGAGCCTTCATGTCCAATCCAGTTTGATCCATCCCGATGCCCTACTTTGGCTTGTTGTTCTCATCACATCAGCAGACACTCACTGCTGCCGAGGGTTCTGCTTATAGATACATGTGATAATTGAGAACGGTTCCACTTAGAACCGATAAAGATGGATTGAACCGCATTTTATACAACCAGTATCACTGTGACGGCATGTGACTGCAGTCGCTCTGTTACCCACAGACAGATTTGTCCCCAAGTCTCCATCAGTGAATATTTGGTAACCTTAACAAAGGTTCATGATATGACTTCATGTTAGCTAAAACACATTGTGTGTTATTCAATTGCACTTTCACCCTCAGAGCATTTAGTATATAAAATGTATTTCTGGTCCTGCCATCCTGTGTCGTCTAAATGAGGAGAGGTTCCCTTTTGAGCCTCGTTCAAGGTCCTGAAGGAGTTATTTTTTTAATCAGTACCCTTCCCTCTGGCTGCTCATTAAGGACAAACGGTTTTTCATTTACATCCAGAATTTTTGTTCCTGTAAAGCTGCTTTGCAACAATGTCGCATTTTACACATAATTCAGTTTTTTCACTCAGATTTCCAGCTGTTTCTTAACAGCATGCTTCAGTTCTTAACTTTTCTATAATGTCCTGTATTTTAAAATTTTTGCTGAAAATATTAAACAACTAATAGAGTATTTAATTCGTCCTCATTTTAAAGGTTTCATAGTAAAAGAGTTTAGAGTTAATGTTACACTGCAGGTTAGTGAACATGGACAGAAGCGCTTACACATTTGCTCAGTGCTGACGATCTCGTTCCGGTCCAGGCCACGGTTACGGGACGGTGTTGACGCTGGCGTTGGTACTGGTGTTGGTGTGTGCGAGTGATCAGCAGGTGTCAACGACTGGCTGTGCGATGGCTCTGGCTCAATGTAGTTACTCTCCTCTGGCTCGGGGGCGAAATATCTCTGACTGCCATCATCTAATAATATAGATATATAAATAATCATAAATCATAAATAATCATGAGTCAACACCCACCTCGGTCAGAACAGCAACAGGTCCAAATGAAGGAGCAATTCAAATGCTCAGTAACACCCTCAGAGGTGATTTAATCTTATATTATTAAACATTTACACAACAAATGTTGATTCCACATTATTCATTTATATTTATAATTATTTAACACTTAGTTCAACACTTCATTATAATGAAATCCTAAGGTACTAATTTCAGAGTAATAATAACGAAGGTAGGGCGGCACGGTGGTGTAGTGGTTAGCACTGTCGCCTTGCACCGCCAGGGTCCGGGTTCGATTCCCGTCTCTGTGTGCATGGAGTTTGCATGTTCTCCCCGTGCTTGGTGGGTTTCCTCCGTGTACTCCGGTTTCCTCCCACAGTCCAAAGACATGTAGGTTAGGCTAATTGGCGTTCCCAAATTGCCCGTAGTGTGTGAAGGAGTGAGTGTATGTGCCCTGCAATGGATTGGCACCCTGTCATGTGCCCCAAGTCTCCTGGGATAGGCTCCAGGACCCCGTGACCCTGAATACAGGATTAAGCGGTATTGATGATGAGTGAGTAATACAGAAGGTGTTATGAGAACACCTGGCGGTACCTTTATAGCAGAGGTTGTCCCTGCAGCCTCCGCCGTAGCTGGACGGACACGCTGAACACGGCCGGCCATGTTTATATGGCGCGTGACCCCACCAGTTTCCCCTAACATCATCACAACAGCACTTCAGCTACAATAAAACACTTCTGGTTTGTAATAATTGTATTGTGTCTAAACTAAATGAGAACTAAACACTAAAACAAAACTAAACAATTCTGATAATGAAGTGTATCACTGAAACCCCGTGGTGTGTTTACTTACGGTGGTGAGTAATTACACACTAGATAGACGGCTTTGGCCCAGATCATTCCCCAGACGTTCATGTTATAACAGACGTTGATGGCACAGCCGATTTTACTGCTGGTGGCCCAAACCAACTGCAAACAGAAACCAGTTCAGTAGGTCAACAGTCATGTGACCCGATCATTCCCTCTGGGTAACGCACAGAACTGCCTGGAGCAAAATGCATGATGTTATAATCCAGAGATTCCAGCATATTCTGTCTATATCGGCTGTTTTAACACTTTTCTCCTGGACCCGAGCCCATCTGGAGGTCACATTAGTTTTTTTAACTCTTCTACGATGTTTTGTCCAGATTTACGCTATAGTTCACATGATAAAAACACCTGAACTTCCAGCATCACACACTTTATACCAACATTCTACTGTACTGTATAAAAGGAAATGAAGGGCGAACTGACTTCACTCATTTCCGCTCTTCACAGTTTTTAGAGAATACACTCCACCATAGTTATATACTGTACTGCTTAAACCATAAACAGCTATAAAGTGAATTAGATGTGTGTGTACCTGTGTGTAGTGTGTACAGACAGGTCCGGAGCACCTGTAGGGACAGTAGGGGTTACACTCCTGGGGATAGGGGAAGCTGAAGTGCTGTACTTCATCATACCAAGCTTGCACATGAAAGGTCGGAGGTCGCTCTCTATGAAAATAAAATTAGACAGATTTATAATCCCTTTAATCACAGATTCACAAAAACATAATGCAACATACAGTACTACAGTGTATTTTACTAAACACCACTGTACCACAATGTACTCCACTATACTGAACCATACTACACCATGCTCAGTATTGTGCTATACTATATCAAACACAATACTGTACCATACTATGCTATACTACGCTACACCAAACAACACAGTACTGCAATATACTCTACTTTACTATACTATCGTACACAATCCCATACCACACTGTATTGCACTGTACAGTACTGTACAGCAATGTAATGTGCTATACATACTATAATACACTATACTCTGCTATCTTAGTCTATACTACACTATACCACACAACACATTACTGAAGTATACTATACTACTCCATATTACACTATACAGTATTGTGTTACACCTACTATACTACATTACAATATACCATACAACACTGTACTGCACTGTACTTTACTATACTATACAGCAATGTAATGCGCTATACATTATTATACTACAATACCCCATACTGCACCATACAATACAACACAGCTTTTTAATATACTATACTATACCTTACACAACTAAGCAGTTTTGCATTACTATACTATACACCACTGTATTGCACTATACTATACTATACTA
>QMIH01000700.1:216367-221630 GCA_003987875.1 Clarias batrachus | reverse complement strand
ACTATACTATACTATACTACACTATACTATACTACTCTATATATCAATGTATTGCACTACACCATAATATACTATGCTACATTTTTTTCTCATATTCTATGACTGCTAATCCTACACTATACTAGATTTGATACTGTATTCTAATACACTGAACTACATTAGTCTCTTTTGTGGTATTATATTGTATAAAACTACATACATACTGGACTGTACTACACAGTCAATCTCACAGATACTAAACTACAGTACATTATACTGTAAAATGTTTTCATATGCTATTCAGTTAATATGCTTTAACATATTATATACCAACTACATAATTGTACTAGATACTATGTAATGTTTTAGAATAGATAACATTCTCTATATATATGCTATACTGTGTCACGTATTATGTGACTGTGTCTCTATACCAGTTGTACTGTACATATGTGGTATAATACTGACGATCCTTTATTAATAATTAGGGCCGGGAATCACCAGTGAGTACCTGTTACAATATTATCACATCTGTCTGTCTCTCTGTCTAGAGACAGACAGACTCTACAAGTATAACAGTTTTATAAATATACCGGTTCGATAACAATTGTTATAAATTTACAAATGTTACAATTTTATACAAACTCTGCAAATAATTCACTCCTATCATACAGGATGCTGTGCTTCCTGTCAATGTGTGAATAGTTTAGAGCACCACCAGCAGGATTATAGAGGAACTGTAACATAAATAAATAAAAATAACGTAAATAAATGAAAAAATTGTTTAGAAAAAACAAAATTGTGGAGTCACTCTGGTGTTACATGTATCGCCAAATGAAATTATTTAGATTTTTTACATCACTGAATCAATTTTCCCCTGTTTCTGCAACGAAAAGGTGAATATTTGTGTGAATATTTTGTAATAAAGTATTTCTCACACTGCGTTATCACAATTTGAAAAGCCTGGAGTGTTTTCTGTGAGAGCTGAAGCTCACCTGCCCCAGTGCGCGCCCAGGTTCTGTCCGATCTGTGTGAGCAGGTGAGATGGACCATGCCGCCACTGACAGGCGTGAGCCCAGTCCTCTGCACTGCGCTCCAACTCGGTGTCCCACACCTGAGACCACACAAACACACACACACACACACACACACACATTTCTATTACTTGCTAGCCCCATTATGCTTGAAGCTCCAGTGACCACATCATGAAATGAAAGGTGAATACATTTTTATTTTTCTCTTTATTGTAAGGAATCGTCAAATTGTTGGATTTTTGCTCCTGTGCGTCGCTCATTATGCCTCGCCGATCCTCTACACATCAGATCATGGCTCAGCAGCTATAATGTGTTTGTGCGTCACTGCACGTGGACAAAGAGCTCTGTGTAAAAGCTCTGACGTTTCCCCTGTTGTAAATTGTGCCCACTGGTGCTTCGTTTATCTACAGAACATGAAACCTACTAGTGTGCACTTAACCCTGATTGTAGCTGATTTGTTCCATGTGCATGTCTATGAAATGGCCATTCTTTAAATCCAGTGATTTTTTTTTACCTGTTCCAGTAAAACATGTTGCATTAAACAAGTTCCGCGCAACTTCATGTGAATAAGGGAAAGTCAGGAAAAAACTTTCCAGAA
Source organism: Clarias batrachus (assembly GCA_003987875.1). Taxonomy (NCBI): domain Eukaryota; kingdom Metazoa; phylum Chordata; class Actinopteri; order Siluriformes; family Clariidae; genus Clarias; species Clarias batrachus. The sequence goes on along the minus strand of QMIH01000700.1, from coordinate 220,019 downwards.
ATAGATGAACATGTGTAGTTTAGCAGCAATAAACCTGCATAAACATAGCTGTGTTGGCTGCGGGCCTGTGATTATCTTCACCACAAGCCTGCAGAATCTCGACCCGAGTGCGACGCTGCAAGCCGCTCGACGTATTTCGCGCTCCGCCTCGCCGCGCTCCCGATACCTGACTCTGGCTTTCTGCCATCGCTCACTTGCTGTGATTCCTCATTACGACCGAGTCCTGACTTTAAAGTTCACTCCAACTGAAACATGAACCCTTCATGACCTCCACTGCTTCCTGTGCAGAGTAATTACCCAGTCTTTGGGGCCGCCAGTGGGTTATTGTTGCTCTACTCTTTGGGGGGCCACACATAGAACCATAGTGTTCTACTCGGCTCCGGAGATGAACAGATTACACTGCGGGTCTGAGAAAGCCGGCTTTAAAAACACAGCTGATGGGGGGGAGGGGGGGTATTAAGTTCATTGACATTTAGCCTTACCATTGTCATTACACTACTCAATATACAGTATTTATTTACTTTTCTTTTATATTTGTTAAATGCAAAACAAAAAGACACACCTCTTTTGCTGAGACTGACAGGCACAAACACCACGCCTCTTTCACTCTGACTGACATCACACATGTCAGACATCATGAAATCCTTTCCCTATATTTGGCTCAAAATTTGATCTCTGAACATAAACTCTTGACCTTTGACCTCAGAGCCAGTTTTCGTCTCCACTGTTGCCAACTGCACTTTGCTGGACAAATCATCTAATAGTCATATTTGCTGAAGGTCCACTACTACTCTGAGAACTGAGAAAAAGCCAGAAGAAACATGAGCTTTGGCTGGAGGCCCGCAACAGCAGCAGGAGAGCTGAGGTTTGAGTGAAGGGGGCAATAAGGGAACGATGGCGCTGCTGCCTTCCAGCTGGACTAAACTGTTGACCACAAACCTGTACATGGTTCAAGATTTTTTTTTCACCTCCACTATGGCAGTGAGAAACTGATGCACAGATTTGGACAGGTGTAATCTTCAGGCAAACACGGAGGAGAGATTTATAGCTCATCCACAATGCTGCTATTGACCTCCAGCTCAGACTAGACTCCGTGTTTTAGAGATGATGCCAGGGTGGCGTCAGGGTGGAACGGAATAAATCATTAATCACACAGCCAGGTACGATGGCTCTCAGCACATCATGATTCAACAAGCACAGCGATGCCACTGACTTACAGATCTGACTGATCCTGACCTTAACTTGATGACCTCCAACTGGATGTTCTCTAAGTGGAAACTCTCGGGTTCTACAACCACTAACTGTAGTTTTTTCTACCTGGATGTTTCTCTAAGTAGCTGATCTCTAACTCCATAATCTCTAACTGGCTGATCATTAGATAGATGACCTCAAATCAGTAGATCTCTAAGTGCATGAACTCACTGCATATTTTCTATCTGAAAGATCTCCGTCTGAAAGATTTCTTATTGGAAGATGTCTAACTGGAAGATCTCCAACTAGAAGATCACTATCTGAAAGATTTTTAATTGGGAGATCTCTGACTGGAAGATCTCCAACTGGAAGATCATTATCTAAAAGATTTCCTACTGGAAGATCACCACCTGAAAGACCACTAACTGGAACATTTCCAACTAGAACACCATTATCTGAAAGATTTTTAACCAGAAGGTCTCCAGCTGAAAGATCACTAAGTGAAAGACTTTTAACTGGAAGCTCTTTAACCGGTAGCTCTCAATGGATTTTTTTATCTTGAAAATGTCTACCTGTAGGACGTTTAACTGAAACACTTCTAACAGGAATGCTTGTTACTTCACTGATCTGAGGAGAGATACTGACTGACTCTTTTAACTCCAACTGCCCAGGAATGCAAGCGCTGAAAAATATTCTGAAAACTCCTGTGTTTTATTTTCCTGAAGGGTCACTATTACTCCAGGAAACCAAAAGAAACAGGAGCTTTGGCTGGAGGCCAGCAGGAGCAGCAGGAGAGCTGAGGTTTGAGTGAAGGGGGCAATAAGGGAACGATAGCGCTGCTGCCTTCCAGCTGGACTAAACTGTTTGCAGTCGACCACAAACCTGTACAGGGTTCAAGATTTTTTTTTCACCTCCACTATGGCAGTGAGAAACTGTTGCACAGATTTGGACAGGTGTAATCTTCAGTAAACACAGAGGAGAGATTTATAGCTCATCCACAATGCTGCTATTGACCTCCAGCTCAGACTGGACTCTATGTTTTTTTGGAGATGATGGTGCAACTCTTATTAACTAGATCTCACCATGTACTCCATGTTGGATGCTGGAGGATAAACCTGGCCCCTGAGCTTGTTGTGAAGGTCGAGGATGAGCTGCATGTCGCTGTGCGAGATCGCCCTTTTGCCCCTCGGCCTGGATTCCCACCACGAGTTCTCCTTATCCATGTACTTCTCCATCATGGCTTCCAGGTGTGTGCCATTGGGGATGAACATAGCCAACGCACTCTGGACGCAGACCAGAAGCAGCACGGGACGGCTGAGGCAGTGCGGCTTCATTTCCAGATAAAACCACAGGGACAATAAACCCGGTACAGAATAAAATCTCTTCTTCACCTGTGAATGCAAAGCGAGATGATGAAGTGATACGTTATTCTGTTTCTCCTAAGGTTACATTTCCATCCAGACTCTCAGCATGAGAGTTTAAACACACCTGGTTCAACTCAAGAGCTTTCATGGGGTGTTAGCTGAGATTTCTTCAAAACCTTCTCCGGTAATGCATTCTCTGTAAGAAAAGCTGTTTCAGCATTTTTTGTGCAAGCTTTATAATAAAGCTCTTCATAACAAATCACTCACTCACTCATCACTCACTGGAGCCTGTACCAGGATATTCAGGGCACAAGACAGGGTACATCCTGGACAGGGTGTCAATCCATCGCAGGGCACTCTCACACACACACAAACCCACACACACACACACACACACACACACACACACACACACACACACTACATGCAATTTGAGAAGGCTAATTAGCCTATTCTACATGTCTTTGGACTGTGGGAGGAAACCCGGAGGAAACTCACCCAGCACGGGGAGAACATGCATACTCCATGCACACAATCGAACCCGGACCCTTGCGGTGCAGGAGGCGACAGTGCGAACCGCTTCATATGCACGAGCCACATTACAGTCGCTTGTGACTTACATTAAAAACATGCATTAATACGCAAAACATTCAAACTCACATTAAAACACTGAGATGAAGCTTACTGCACTCACACATACAACTCACTAATATTATAATATATAATTACTTTTTTTCATCTCATTGATGTTTTGCGCATGCGCGGAGGTACACATCAAAGCCCAGGTTTAAACCATGCAAACAATCAGACGTTATTAGACTGACCTTACTGCACCGCGTGGACTTCCCTGTGTGTGTGTCGGTCACACACTCTCTCTCTCTCTCTCTCTCTCTCTCACACACACACTCACAGAAACACTCACTCACTCTCACTTACTCACTCACACACTATCGAGCTCCGCTGATCCGCGCGCGCACCGGAGCCGGTCGCGCAGACGCAACTTCTTATATGGACCTGGGCGGGGTTTTCAGGCTTATGCCCCGCCCCCTGAGCTGTAACACCTCTCCACACCTTAATATATTTATAGAATAAACTTC
>QMIH01000700.1:188754-208311 GCA_003987875.1 Clarias batrachus | reverse complement strand
CAGATACAGGTGGCAGCCCAGGACTCAGCTGAACGTGCCAGAGACTCATCCCACACCTGATCATACACAACACACACCTGATCATACACAACACACACCAGACAGTGAATACAATGCTTTAGATCTCTATCTAATCATTCAAAAGTTCATTTATCTTACATAATTTGAGGTAACAAGTGAGACTTTGATATATTCTATATTGATGACATATAAAGTGAAATGTTTAAAGTCTCGCCTTGTACCGCCAGGGTCTGGGTTTGATACCTGGCCAGACTCGATTCCCGTCTCTGTTTGCATGTTCTCCCCGTGCTTGGTTGGTTTCCTCCCACAGTCCAAAGACATGTAGGTTAGGCTAATTGGTGTTCCCAAATTGCCTGTAGTCAGAGTGATCATTTAGGGTTTTAGTAAATAAATATTAATAGAGTAAAAATACCATATATGTCTCAGTCTTGATCATTATACACCTGGGGAAAACTGCTGACTTGCCAGTTGTCTAGAAACATCCTCAACATTGAGGATAAGCCACAGAAGGTGTCAGAAGCGCATTTATGGAAAGTTAACTAAAAGGCAAAAGTGTGGTGGAAAACGGTGCACAAGTAACAGGGATGACCGCAGCCTTAAGAAGATCGTCAACAAAGCTGATTTAAGACCATGGAGAGCTTCACATGGAGTGGAGTGAGGCTGGGCTCATCAAGAGCCACCATTGTACAGATGTCTTTAGAAAATAGCCTTTGATGGTTACATTCCTAGTATCAAGCCATTCCTGAACCAGAGACAGCTTCAGAGAAGTCTTCAGAAGCCACCTGGTCTTCAGTAGCTCCTCTGTGTGCCGCAGACTGATCAGCTCTACGCCCTGCCGCACTGACTGCAGTAGAGCCCTAAGAATCGAGTCCATGATTGAACTTTTTTCTGTATTGTTATTCCTTTTGTTTGATTGATCTTAGAAATATTCTAATATTCTATTTTTTTTTTCATGAGCTATAAGCCATAACCATCAAAATGAAAACAAGAAGCCATGAAATCTTTCAGTTTACCTTTAATGACCCTGAAATATATGAGTTTTTACCTTTTAAATTAAACTATGAAAGTAAAGTAACTTTTTAATGACATACTCATTTTTTGAGAAGCACAGTACATTAGCTGTCCTAAAACTAGAAACCAGTGAAAATGATCACATGAAAGTTTACAGATGGTTAACTAAGTAAAATACAACATGTTTTGTCTGAGTCCCTGTCCATTAGCATTAAACTGATTTATTATCAGAAATATTTGCACCTTGATGAGGCACTTAACCATTACACAGAAGCCACCGGATCCTCTCTCAGGGGCGAGTGTTCAGTGTCCATCTCCCTGACACACACACCTACACAAACAGCATACACACACACACACACACACACACACAACACTGTTCCTGTCTGCAGCCTGCTGGTTTGTTCTCGGTCTGATTTGTGTATAACCCTGTGCTCGGAGGTGAATCAGCTGCGTTTAGATGCTGTTCTCCGCTTTCTCTCTTCGAGATGTGTCGTTAACCAGAGAACGTCCCACAGAACATACTAGAAAAACAGAAAATTACACTAATCTAATTTGGAAAGCAAATCTAATCTAATCCAAACTGCGGCACATATTTCAATGCGGCCAAAAGCAGTCCATATCTAATGAAATTTTACATTCATTCCAGATTGAGAGGCGTCGTTTAAAAGACGTTTGGCCTTTTAAGGACACATTGACTACACTACTACACTTAAGAGAATCGCCGCACTGGCTAATATCGGCCACTAGAGGGAGAGGAGGAAACAAAATGGCACACAGCCAGACCTGTATCAGTTACAAAGCGCTTATCTGAATATCGAGTAACGGATAATAGATTTTAAATGTCTGAACATTTTCTGCACTCTTTTTAAATAAAGATTGTTGACTTCTCAGTAAGATCATTTTACTGAATTACTTATATTTAATAACTTATCATTCGAGTCAGTTATACAGTATTAATACGTCACAACTAGGCAAAAACTTACAAATTATCCAATCACATCGCAGTTTAAAGCTTTACCGCCTTAAACTGTCCAATAGTTTCTATGTTCAGGGTTTACACTTCGGCAATGGTTACTATGGGGACCATAGTCTCTAGTTCAGGCTAGAAAATTACGAAATGAGGCAAAATACAAAACTATAGTATGTTTTACCTGTATAATAGTTGATATGCCTTTTTTCTCAGTAAACATATACTTATAGTTAATATCTCAAAAAATGTGTGTTTTTATAAAAAGTCATCCAGTGGGTGGGGGGAGGGTCGACCAATAAAAATGGCGTCCTGTCCAGTCAATCATCATTTATGCACATAAAAACTATTTTAGACTTCCCCAAACATGGAGTGAGTACATTTTTGTGTATTAATTCAGATTTATATTTATTAGTCAAACCAAACACCATCAGCATGCCTCGTCCAATCATATCCCAAGTTAGAATCTGGCGCCATAAATGAACCAATCATATCTGTATCCGGGTCTCATCCCACAGCAACTGTTACCATGGCTACCAAAAGAAGTGGGTTCAAGCTAGCAGGGAATAAAAAAAAACAAACAGTCTATATCTTATTTTAACTAATCAAAGTTTTTGTGTCATGCGTCCTGATAGACTTGATAAATTTAAACCTTTAAGTTTCTGCTCATCTTCTGTGCACTTCTTTATAAACACAGAATATATTTTGGTATCTCTACACTAGTAGGACGTGTGTTATGTTGGATCACTCACCATGTATTCCATGTTGGCTGCTGGAGGAAACACTCGAGCTCGCACCTGATTGTGATAATCAACGATGGCCAACATATCGCTTTGAGAAATAAATCGCTTCCTCCTGGATCTTATCTCTGACACGGACACCTGATCCTCCAGACCCTCAGTACCGGTCACGTTCACCCCAGTCTGTAAACCTGTGGAGTTTTGCACCGTACGCGCTCCCACATGACCGGCAATGGATAAGAGAATCAGGTCGATGAGAAGGTTCCTCATGTTCTTCTGGTTAATCTCCTGAAATGAGCACATCAGAAATGAGCAACCTGGACACGCACTAAGGCTAAAATAACTAAACGCAGCAATATGGATTGAGCTACGAATCCAAACAAGAATGCAAATGCATTAAAAGCTAGTGATATAACCCCAAACACACACACACACACACACAATGCTCTCACCGTTTAAATAGCTTAAACCCCGTGAGCAGCTGTAACTGATGACTGTCTGCTTTCTCTCGCACTAAAAACCTCCCACTGTTCTCTCAGCCCATTCCTGTTTATATAGTCGGGAAGCTGGCTTTAGGTGCCGCAGTCCCTCCCTGTTACCTGGGTCAAGTGCACTTCCACCATCCATCCCTATTTAGGGACCATCAAGAGCAACATGTACAGCAGTTATACAACATGTTATAGTTTATCTGGCAGGCACAAGTAGCACTTAAGGAAGATAACAATGTTCTCTCAACTTTTATTCTACAGCAGAGAAGTTAATGCATGTTTAAAAAAAACAACTGCCAAATGGTTGCCAATTAATTGCATAATAATTATAATTATTTGTGTGACAAAACATGATTCATGAAAAAGGATAGAAAGACGTCTTTAATCACGGCACTACAAACAATTTGGAGAAATGTACTGTAATGTTTTACCCTAACAGGTAACCTCAGGAGTGTTTTATTTCTTTTATACTGCACCAATTTATCAGTTCTCCTTATTTATTAATCGATGACACGTCAAACGCAGGCTGTCACGTTACAGAAAAAGAAAGCACAAAGTGTAAACCCGCGTTGCAGCTCTGATTGTGACAACGCGCTAGCACTGGAGACTCCTTCCATACGTTACCCAAATATCCCCTTAATCAAAACGTTCCCGTATCGACAAACTTCATGTCACGTCCCTGTGAATGAACCGGGCGTGTAAATATAAACCTGAGACTATCGACACTATTGTCAGAGCTGCTGTTAAAGAAAATAATCAACGTCTCCTCCTGCTGGCCAATCAGGATCCAGAATTCAGCAGGGCGGACGTATAAGTGATTTTGTTGATGCAGCTTTAGCAGTAAATAGCGAACAACACCAGGCAATTTTCAAACCCACAATCTCCGGGTGTGTGAACCTGAAACTGTGTGTGTGTGTGTTCAACGCATACTTCAAGCATCAAATCATAAACTGTTCTACAAATATTATCGAAAGGGTCCAGTTTGTCTCAGTTTTCACCGTGTTGGTCTCACCTTTGGGTTTTCAGGAGACACACACACACACACACACACACACACATTATCCTGGTGCACTTGTCCTGTGTTTTGGATCTAAAGTGCTTTTCTTGTGGTGCAGAAGTGGATGAGTGTAGTGTTTGTGTTGGCAGGTTGAAGCCTGGCAGAGACAGCGATGTGACGCATGTCCGTATGACCCCACTGCACTCCGCACTCCGCTGCACACTCCTCCCTCCTCTGCTTTTCTCCTGAACTCTGGACAACCCGGCATTAAAAAAAAAAAAAAGAATGAATCACACTGATACACACAGCTTTGGATCAGTGACCTGAAACTCAGTGCTCAGCTCCGGGGGCCGCGTTTCACCCAGCGCTCGCGTTACACTCAGCTGTGAGGATGTATAAGTGCACTGGGATGAGTATATTAATGTAGAAACACTGCATACTGGGGCGGGGGCGGGGCAGGGGGCGGGGGGCATGAGGATGGATTAGTTTCCAATAGCACCCAGACTGCAGATTTCTGGATGCCGATTGGTCAGAAGATGTTCATCGGTTTTTGATTTGAAAAGCAGATATTAATGTATTGTTCTATAGTAACAGCTCACACACAGGAGGTAACTGGATTATAATTTTTTTCATTATTTATTTATTTATTTATTTGGTTAGGTAACAAGTGTTATCCAAAAAAATTTTTAAAGTTAAAACAGGAACTAACTTGTCTTGTCTTAACTACAAGACAACTTCTAACTGTAAATGAATAAAAGATAAACATGTTCAGGAACACGCTGTTATGGGAATACAGTCAACTGTGGGTGATTACACTAACTTTGCTAAACACACCACCTGATGCTAATAATTGACGCGTGGTTGAGTCCCCAGTGTTGGAGGACGTTACGTTTTAAAGTAACTAATTACAAGTAATCAGTTACATTACAGCGTTACTTTCTGATAAAAGTAACTAGTTCGAGTACTTTTCCACTGCAGATAATGAAAACTCCTTTGTGCTTCCTCATACATGTTGTTTTAGTCAAGACCTTTATAATTATTCTACCATCATCATTCAGTGAAGTTTGGCCCATAAACAGCAGGAATAAAAGAGGAGGCGGGTTATCTGGGGCGGAGCTTGTAGGACGGCTTTCACACACGCACACACACACACACACACAAACACACACACTAATGGATCGGGAATGACTGCTGTCTGGCTCACAAACTACATAAACTGTCTGAGTAACGGATTACATTTTTGAAAAAAGTAATTAAATAACTGAGAACTTAAATGGTGGAGCGAATGCATTAGATTACTCGTTACATCAAAAAAGTAATCCGAGTACTCTGAGGCGTTACACACAACACTCAAAGTAAGACTTGCATTGGATTGGATTGTACAGAATAACAGAACAAAGTCCTGAGGGTAAACATTTACATTTATTTATTACATAATACATACATTACAGACCAAAGGTTTGGACACACCTTCTCATTCAAAGAGTTTGAATTTGTATTACGGCAAGAAAAAGCAGCTAAGTAAAGAAAAACGAGCGGCCATCATTACTTTAAGAAATGAAGGTCAGTCAGTCTGAAAAATCGGGAAAACTTTGAAAGTGTCCCCAAGTGCAGTCACAAAAACCATCAAACTCTACAAAGAAACTGGCTGACATGCGGACCGCCCCAGGAAAGGAAGACCAAGAGTCACCTCTGCTGCGGAGGAGAAGTTCATCCGAGTCACCAGCCTCAGAAATCGGCGGTTAACAGCAGCTCAGATCAGAGAGCAGGTCAATGTCACACAGAGTTCTAGCAGCAGACACATCTCTAGAACAACTGTTAAGAGGAGACTGTGTGAATCAGGCCTTCATGTAGAATATCTGCTAGGAAACCACTGCTAAGGACAGACAACAAGCAGAAGAGACGCGTTTGGGCTAAAGAACACAATAAAGAACACAATAAAGAAAACTCGCTGAATGAGAAGGTGTGTCCAAACTTTTGCTCTGTACTGTATACCAGAATAACCAGAGTAAACACTCTATTTCTCTATATAATCCCCTGATACACTAATGCACTTATCCCAGTGTGTCACTATAGTAGCGCTTGGACACCATCGAGGGAGAAAGTTCTCTCAGTACGCCGGAGCCGCGATCGGTCTACATGTCTGATTCATCTATGAAACGCTGGCCTCCCAGGAACTCCATGTGGAAATGGCTTGGAACGAGGTCAGGACTGTACGGGGGACGTGGCAATAATTCGGTGATGTTGATTTTCAAAGATCAAGCATTTTTCACCGTTCAGAAATTTCGGCATAAATACGACCCCGTGTTAAATCAGTGTTAGCATGTGACATGTAGCATGGACCAAACCTGTGATGCTAACTGAGAACAGCGCTCAATATAGGATGTTGTTACACTTAGCCATAAGAAGACGCTAATCTTACAGCACACACAGGTGTAAGATCACAAGTCGTATCTGTTTGATCATTTGATGTTCAGTATTCCAGTGGAAAATCCACGTTTCTGGAAATAACCTGAAATAAAAGATAAACTCAGGCCCGATTCTGTCTGATTTATTTTGTGCGAGGAACATCCTCTGTTCTTTCTGCTCTGCGCGGGATTAAGACTCTGAACACAAATGTGTTTAACTGAATCACCGCCAAGATAAGATAACGAGATAATGATATTAATCATCACAAAGTAAACGGAGCGCAGCCCCTCTGATGCAGCGTGCCGGGTGGGTTGTGTTTCAGTGATCAGATCGATCAATGCCGTGCTCGTTTAAAAAGTGAGGAGGAAACCTGCAGCACATTTCTGTTTTTCTGTGTTTTTTTCTTCCGTGTTCGGTCCCCGGCCGCTTTACTAAACATCACATGACAATAAAAACATTTCGAGGACGAGGGTGAAAGTGAAATGAGGGGGAAAATCTCCTACGTCTGTTCTCTGAAGTGTGTGTGTGTGTGTGTGTGTGTGTGTGCGTTTGTTACAAACCTGTAATCAGTGGCTCCTCCTTATAGCTAATGTGTTTACGTCTTTGAAAATGGAAAATAAACCCAGCAGCCTTACAGTCTTTAAGTGCGGGGAGATTAAAAGAAGCTGTCGAGAGACACCCTGTTCAGTCGCAGTGCTGCTCAGAGAGTTCGTATTACACGCGGATTAATCTGGTAATGAAGCTCTGAGCGGAACTCCAGGGTCCCGGCGATGCTGGTGACATTCACCGCGTGCCAAAAGTCGATCACGGTCCACCTGCGGCACAACGAGGGCTTTTCACATCTCACCATGTTCTTCAATCCGGTATTTAATGCGCTCCAGGGCACTGCTAGTGTGTGTGACACCAAAGGAGTAAAGCGAAGGAGAATGCAAATACTTTACTTTTTTACTCCTTAGCTAGAATGACTAGCTAGCATACTAATTAACTTTCTCATTAGCTTTTAATCTACATAAAACAATAAACAATAAAAAATATCTGACGGAGGCTTTTCATAAACACCAGGATATAGAAATCTACATAAATATGCAAATTTGGAAATGTCCTCCTGCCATCCAGAACAACTTGATTTCACTGTAGTTAGCTAACCGCTAGTAAGCTAGCAAGCAGGATTTAAGTATCATTGTTTTAGTTTACATCTTCATCTTGTCCCTCGTAGCAATGAACCTGCCATTGTTACCATGACAACACTACCTCGTCATGACTGTTGTTCTCTCACTAGCCGTCAAAGTTGAATAATAAACAAGAAGCTGAAAAACCGATACAGAGTGCTAAATCTACGTATTATTATAAAACAACTAGATCTGATTGGACGAAAGGCGTTATTCCCAGAGTGATCATAACAGACAGTAACAGCACTGTGATGTGTATCTATCTGTATGACTGGGCGTGTCCCAGGTGTTGTCCAGTGGTTAATGACACTGACTGTGTGTCTCAGCATGGATGAGAGTCGGTCTGTCCAGTCCACAGTACTGAGGAGAGAGCAGCTGCCTGACCACACCCACATTCACACCCAGTCGCAGAAGCACTTTTAGCACCAACACACATCTGATAACGTTATGTCGTCTTAAACAACACGCCGTCTCTGCAGTAATCACTTCTATGTCCTTCTGAATCGCCTCTGAACCGTCCGGATCGTTCTGTTCACAGCTAACGCTTAGCTACAAAGCTAACTAGCTTCTAACACGAGGCTGAATCCCAAACCCCTCTCTAACCCCTGATCAAGGGCACTACTCACTGTGTGAAACAAGGGAGTGTACACCCTACATAGTGCACTAGCTTTACATTTAACGCTGTTTGGGATTCGACCCCAGAACCCGGAAGTTACCGGAGCTGATATTCTAAAGTGTAATAAGTGTAAATCTGCAGTAAATCTGGTGAGTTTCTCAGGATTGAACACCTCCATGGTTTGTTCTCCTCACCTGGAGCTCCTACAGAGAACCGCTAAGAGTTTAACACCACTCTCACCTCCTGTTAATTACACTCACTGTCACTCGCTAACTGTCGCTTGCCAGCTCCGCTTTTCGCATTAGTTAGCTCCTCTAGGTGTGGAAGGATATGTGTGGGCGGAGCTAAATAACTGGTTAAATAAAGAAACTAATCAATTTGTTGATAATAAATGGTGTTTGTGGAGCTGTTGTAGAAAAGCGATATCAGCACTGCTTTGATATCTTCAGTACTCGGTCAGCGCCCTCGTCCCAACGACCGCAAGTGTTTACTCCTAAATATCCAATCAGAGATTCACATGTTTCACAAACTTCCAATAATAATAATAATAATAATAATAATAATAATATAGCTCCTCTGCCTCAGTGGACATCCCCTCAGGTATTATGAAACATATTTATATTCCTCTGAGAGGTTTTAAGCTCTGGGGTTTTGCTCTGCTTAGTCACACACCCCCCCCCCCCCCCAAAAAAAAAGAGTATTTGTGTTTCACAAAAGTGGTGATATATTTATGGTAATAAAACATGAGTCATTTAGCTTGTTGAGCAGATGCTCACAGCAGGAACAGATGTTTGGCTCAGCTTATTGGCACATGCTAACACACAATCACACACACACACACACACTTACCGACTCACTTGTAGTGTTTAGTGAACGTGCACCTCACTGAGAGTTCTCTGGTCCCGCCCTCGTCTACAGCCAACACAAACCTGCTTGATAAATCAGACGTGTAATTACAGCATCTTAAACACAAACACCTTTACTGTAAAGAGCAGTGTGGTAATTACACTCTCGTATGTCCTACATTAAATTAAATACATTTAATTAAGAGAAGGTGAGTGGTTATGTTACATGATTGACTTACCATAAACCTGTAGAGAAGTGCTATAGCTGTCACTTCATGCTGTGATACTGTGCTAAAGTTATACAACATTTAGTTCCAAGTGAGGAATCTGATTGGATGGACGAGATGCGTTACACGAGTGTGGATAATAGAAAGCAACATCACTGGGACATGTGACATCTGTGTGCCTGGGCGTGTCCCAGGTGTTGTCCAGTGGTTAATGACACTAACTGTCACTGAGCTCTAATGATGTTTAATGAGACTTCACATTCGAGGTCGTGCTGTTGTACCGAATATCACCACGGCTGTGGTATCTTACATTTACATCTGTTGTACTTGTCAGACACCCTCATCCAGAGCAACTTACATTTTTATCTCATTATACTCTAAGCAGTTGAGGTTTAAGGGCCATTCCCAAGGGCCCAACAGTGGTAACATGGTGGTGGTTGGGTTTAAACCTGGGAATTTCAGATCAGGAGTCCAACACCTGAACCACTAATCCACCCCTGGCCTCCTACCTTCAGTACTCTGGCTGCACCCTTGTACCTACAGTATGACCACATCACAGCCGTGCTATATCCAGCAATACCGCACTCCCGCTTGTATGATATTTATTCATTTACAGTATATGAAATGTTAAATTCACTGTTAGCATGTGTGTAACATGTTTAAAACTGATGTAAAGTTAGCATGTGCCACAGCTTACTGTAGGTTAAGTAACAAAGTAATTACTGTAATCTGCAGGTTAAGGTTATCATATTAGTGCTGTATATCTGTGCTAAAACAGAGACACTAAATGCTATTACTTGTAGTAACATAAAAATGACATCAATGTAAAATTCTCGAATGAGCGTTAAAACTGAACTGAAGCTATAACTTACTTAAACTGATTAAATATACAATAAAGCTAAAATATACATTATATACTATATCAAAAGTCACTAGCATTAAATATCATTTTAAATAATAATTCTGCCCTTTCAGGTTGATAATTACTTCATTAACATTTTGTGAGTAGTGTGTTAAAATGTTTTAAACAGGATTTCACATTTTTGCTAATACCTATTATGAATTATTACAGAAATTATTATTTATTTCCATTTAAGGATTCGAATACACGCGAGTGTCGAGTTCAGCGCTCAGCTGCTCTGGAACGAGTCGAGCATAACCTCAGGCTTCATTTTTCATCATGGTTATGGCTGGCGTTAGCTGCGCAGCGTTCTCAGGATTTGGCGAGGAGTCTCGATATTCAGGCCAAAGCTCATGAGAAGTGTTGTTTCACATTTGGGCCTCATCTCATTTCTCCTTTTGCGCTAGACAGGCCAGGAGATGACTCACAAAGTCATGACGCTAATCACTGTAATCAAAACGGTTTGAGAAATACAGTACCGGATTATTCTGCTGGCGTAATTCTGACTGATGGTTTGCACAACAGAGTACGGCATCTGTAAATGAACTCAGTTATAACTGTATAAGAGCTAACGTTAACTCCTTAGGAAACCATCTAAAGACATTCAGGTTACACAACCAGTGGGTGGAACTTACGTTTGGATACCGCTTTCACCTCTTGACAAAAATGTACATAAAGTTTACATAAAGTGCTCTTAGTTAACTAAACTTTAAACTGAGCTCCTATATAAACCATCTATATAAACCATAAACTCTTTTGTTTGTCAGCTTGTTATCTGGCTAGTTTGTGTTAATTACCGTACGGTATTTGTCCTTTTTAAATTAGTAGCAATCTCCAAAGCTAGATTATTCCATAAGGCATATAAACCATAAATGGATTGTTTTTCTCAGTAATATTAGTTTATTAGCTACTTATATGCAGCAGCTCCTGAGCTGGTTATGATATAGTTTCATGAAATCAGACATTCCAGCAATGCTGAGACACATGCTGAGACACACAGTTAGTGTCATTAACCACTGGACAACACCTGGGACACGCCCAGTCATACACACAGTTACAGTGCTGTTACTGTCTGTTATCAGCACCAGTGAAATTTCCAATCAGATCTGAACAAAATGTTGTATAATTGCTCTTTTTAGTAGTGATGTTACAGTACAAAGTGGCTAGCTTGCATAAACCATGTAACATTTACAAACCACACCTTCTATAGTTATGGCAGTGTTTTGTTACACACAGCTCAGAGAGTGTTTAAAATTGCAAATATGAGCATGAGATTAAGCAAGACACTGAACGATGAATGCTAAACATGAAGTTCCAAATCCATTGGTAAAAGCTTAAAGGTTCATGTTAATGTTACTTATTATTAAAGGTGGTGTTAATTAAGTGCTGAAAATAATATGAAGCAAATGCTAAAACTGATGTTAGTACAGTATGTGCTTAAAAGTAGTACAGAACTCTTTCTTTTAATCCAGCTGCAGGACAAAGGAACAGCAGGAGAGATTAATTGTGAGTCATTGTCATGCTATAATCGCTAAGCTAATCCTCAAAGAGGCTTTAAACCTTTTTCTTAAGTTATAATAAAAAATTTATTATTTAAAAATTTTTCTTAAGTTATAATCAATTTGTAACCACAAGTTGTACAAAACAGTCTGAGTTCAAATCTGCTGTTAGTGTACAGTACATACAAGCTCTGAGTTCAAATCCCCGTACGGCCCTAATGTTAGCTAACGTATGCTATTTGTGATCGCCCGGGTGTTGGATGAAACCACATCTCCAGCCTGAGTGATATTTAGTTATGGGTTTTGGGTTTGAGGTGAATATTTCCCAGGGTGCCGCAGTTGGACTCGGGTATGTAGGCTAAAATCACATGCTCACGCAGCTACGTGTCTCTGTAGCTCACTTCGCTCTCCACCATCACACCACACAGGTTCATAAAAACAGCTGAGCTCATCGTTATAAAACTCGGGGATGTGTAGACGCCACCAGCATCACCTATTAAAAAATTTAACTCGGTTTTAGTTATAAAGTTAAATCTGAAACTCAATTTAAACTCAGATTCTGATGTTTCATATCAAACTGCTAGTTTAACTGAACACATATAGAACCAAAGAAACGTCAAAAAGCAGATTGTGAAACTGTGAAAAAGCTCATACTGTACATTATAACTATCACATACAGAAATTAGTATAATAAAGTATACCCAGTTGCCTAGAAATGTATTGGCACCCTTTTATGCATAAGTAATTTTCTATGTTTAATTAAAATGAAATTTTCCTTTAAATGAAGTAATCCAATAAACTATAATGCTCAGTGAGACTCTACACTTCTACATTGTCGTTATATATTCGGCCATCTTAGTGACGCTCCTGGGCAGTTAAGACAAGGCTCGTGTCTATGTGAATGTGTAATGATGCGATGCATGAAAAATAAACAGAAAGCACAAAAAAAAAAATTATTCAAATAAAATTTATAATAAATAATGTTTGACCAAGCAGAATTTTTTTAATGCGTATGAGTCAGTGGGAAATCTGTCTGATACCGATTGGTTGATTTTACCAGAGGGGTGGGACATATGTCATACAGGTGCTATGTTGAGTGTTTTGTGTTATTTTAACGTTCATATGTTTAACAGTGAAGTGTCTTTGCTCAAACTGTCTCTGGTACAGAGCGGAATCTGAAACTCTCCAGAACCGGCCCCGTCTCGTTGTCCCGTCTCGTTGTCCCGTCTCCTTGTCCCGTCTCCTTGTCCCGTCTCCTTGTCCCGTCTCCTCTTCCTGTCTCAGAGCTGTCCAAGGCCGCCGATGATCCCGGAATGGATCGTAAGTTAGTCCTCAGTGTAACATTGTGTTTTTCCACACCATATTTTTTAACCATTTTCCAAGAACTGAATAATTTTGCAGGAAAACCATGTGATGAATTTCATTAGTTTTTGTTTACATTTGAAAATAAGTCTCTCTTTAATATGGAGAGCACAAACCGTGTCCAGTAATATTCCACCTCATTATACAGCGCTCTGTGTCCAGACTCGTTCAGACCACAGAAAACTAAACCTACAGTACCTGTTTGACAAAGTGTGTAAACGTTGTTGTGAACAATGCAGCACGTTGTTGGTCACAGTTTAAAGGAAAACGTTTGTGTGCATTTTATTGAGTGTTTTAGCCCTGATTTTAGATGTACAGTATATTCCTGGCCATTAGTGGGAACACCATGTAATTAACGGTCTGAGACATTTTTTGACGGATTTCCCCGGACCACCATGAGACGTGACCTCCAGCTTGGCCAACTCGGTGATATAAACTGCTAGTTATACTGTACGTGTTCGGGCAGAGCGGCTGCTGGGTTTGGCGTCTATAAGGGCAGAAATGAGATTCGGGTTTGGAAACTTTTTTATTTTTTTAACTCCAGTTAACAGTCTCAGGTCAGATAAAGTCCAGAACTACAGAGTCTCTCCAGGGATGGATTCTCATTAGCTAACTGTTTAATTACAGATCTCACACACACGTGGTTACAGCTCTCTATAGCAGACATCTTTAGAAACAGTTCATTAAAATTTATACATGAAAAACCTCTAGAGAAAGTTTCAGATTCTTCACTCAAGCAGAAATGTTTAAAACTTAAAAACAAACAATTTGCAGATTTAAAAAGATGACCGATTTTAGGTGTTGGTGGTAAATTAGTGCAGTTTTCAACAAGCAAAGTAAAAAAAACATTTGCTGAGGTTAATGAACACAATCTTTATGAGGTTATTTAGCAAAATGATGGAATGACAGTGACTGAATGTAAATTGAGAGCAGTTACAATAGAGATGGTGTAATAAACACAGTGTGTATGCAGCAGTGACAGTTCACAGTGATAGCTACAGTAAGGGTTTGTAATCACCAGCTCGGATGCCAGTTCAATATTTGAGCTCATACTCATGTGACTGACGCCCAGCGCATGCCATCACGCTAATGAACAGACAGAAACAAACCTCCAGTAGCGTTGAGAAAGTGGAGAATTTAAACCTTCCTTAATTAATTCATAATTAATAACAAATTCCTCTAATTAACTCATAATTAAGACGAACCTCATGGAGTTAATCTTATAAACAGTTTACTATCACCGGCACCCACTTGTTCTTTCTTCAGCTCTGACTTTCTATGACCTCCTCTTACTGTCCTGGTCACCATGACCTTCTCTCTCTCACACACACACACACACACACACACGCATAAACACACCACCCATCCCAGCAGCTCAGTTTCAGGGTTTAACGTCCAGACCTCAGACACTGATTTATCTCCACTGTCTCATAACACATTAATCCCATTTCAGATGAGAGCACTCATGAAGCTCTGTGGGACGTGTGGGAAGAATCCATGATCTTACCAGGAACCCTAAGTATAGTGTGTTTTAATGGTAGAGGTGTCGGTCAGAGGCGTGGGAATGCGAGAGCTCGGGGTCTGACGGGAGCGTGTGGACGATGATTTCACTCATCAGATTTATTTTCTGGAAAATTCCCTGAAAACCCGCTGGCCTTGGAGCACCGCGCGACCCCAATAGCACAGGAGAAACGCGTGATGGAGGGACCAGTGGAACCGGTGATGATGTCAGCTACTGTAGCTACTCCTGTTCAGAATATAGGAAATAATATATATTATAGTAAATAATCATCATCATCATCATCTTCATCATCATCAGTGGCGAGTGCTCCGTACACTTCCCTGTAAACGAGCTATTGCTATAGAAACCATGACGTATCAGATCGAATGCATTGATATAAACCTGCGTTGCAGTGAGAGCTGTTACAGAGAATTACTCAACACCTTTTGACCAATCAGAGCGCAGGATTCAGCATCGGCGTGGTATAGAACATCTGTTATGGAGAATCAGCTTCCTCCTGATACGAGATCACGCTGTGTCTTGTCTTGGACAGGAAGTGGAAATCGGAGGTCTGTGTCTTGGACAGGAGTTGCAGGCGGTGTGATTTAGATCCTAATGTGGAATTTGGTCGGTGATGTTACAGATCCCTGTGACCTACTGCTCTGACTTCGCCCTGGCCACACCCCTAATTAATATTACACTCAGGTTTCTCATCAACTTTTTAATTCATCATTGTTCATGTTTTTATTTTACTTTATTTTAACCTAACCACATAAATACTGTATAATTCACACCTTATTCACAACATAGTGCTCTATCATGGTCATTTTATAGCGACAGTTAAAAATTAATTGCACTTGTAAAATCTCTTAATGCACTGCCTGTACGGTTTAGTTACTTTCTTTTCACTTTAAGATTGTGGCTCTGTAGTGGTTCTAGTTTCTACACGTTTCACTTCCTAGTTTGCAGTTCCTCATCACCTCCATCCTTGAAGAAATCTTTATTTTCCACATTCATGTGATGAATTGTCCTGAGTTTTTATTCTTGATGGTGCTTGGTCGCTTGTAATCACCTACAAATATTCACTGCACTAGCTACACAATGGTATGATGTAATTATTATGTACGAGGGGCGTTCAAGTCAAAGCGGGACTTTTGATTGTACACAGTCCTGAGAGTAAACACTCCCTTTATGTCTCTGTATAATCCCCTGAGACACTAATGCACTTATCCCAGTGTGTCACTAGCGCTTGAACATCAAGGTAGAAAGTTTCAAAACGCCGGCCTCCCAGGAACCTCCTTAATGACCCGAAACATGTAGAAATGTCTTGTAGTGAGGCCAGGACTGTACTGGGGGACGTTGCGATAACTCACACACCGAATTCCTGTGATGTGTTGGTGAATGAGTGTGTTTACAGTTCACACTCACACACACACACACACACACACACACACCTCCCTTCCACAAGTCAGTGACATTGATTTTGGTGAACGACTGCAGTGTGCTCCGAGCCGCCTCGTCCGGATCGTTATTCACCTTGTTGCCAAGATCAAAGCAATTCATGATCAAAATTCCAGGATGTGGGAAAGCAGCTCACAGTGTCCTTGCAAAAGTATTCACACCCCTCTTCCACATGTTGTCACGTTCATTCCCTATGAAACACAATGTAAATGTGTTTCATTGGGATTTTATGTGACAAAGTGGCACAGACGTCTGAAGGGGAAGGAAAATGATAAATGGTTTTAAAACTTTTTGCAAATAGAAATCTGAAAAGTGTGGCGTGCATTTGTATTCATTTGTATGTCTCTAAAAGCTTTGCACATCTACAGAGTGGGGTGTTACAAGGCAACTAAATGTTTAACATGTGACGGGATCAAAAAAAACATTATTTAAACAAACATTGATTTATTCAATAAGTCAACAATCCTTTAAAACTTTTCAGATTAAAACACACAAAAAAAATTATTCCAGAATTGTACGGAAGTTTGTTGTTTGTTTGTTTTTTCAATAGTTTTGCCATTTTTATCATTTTCTGCTCTAAATTCCTTGCTTGTTCCCTGCTCCTTACTCTTCATTTCATATTCTTGGTTTAAGCTTGCCATCATTTCCATGCTAATGGCTCTGACTCGGTTTCTCTACTGTTTGTTCCTCCAGCTCTTTTCTTATTTTTCTTTCCGCTAGTTTGGATGATGATGATGATGATGATGATGATGATGACGAAGAGTTTACCTGTGATTAATAAACTAATTCACTCGCTCGTGTTCTGTTCTGTGCTTTGAGGAGTCTAAACCCGAGACGTTCCTTTGCTCTGCTCTCGTTACAGAGTGAACTTGATCGGATTAGTGGGACACGCCGTCTTCTTACACCGTCACTGGATCTAAAGGAAGTTGTAATAACGCTGCTATTTCCGTGGACCTGGCGCGGCTCTCTGGTTTCTATTCTGAGGAAATATTCTTCTTAGACCCGACATCACTAATGAAGTATGGTGTGCATTTCCGAGGCAGTTTTGCGAGCGTGGTAGACTACACACTGCCAGAACAAATATGTCCATCAGGCCTGAAACCATTCCAGAGCTTTTTCTCCAAATCATATGGACGCCAAGTGTACACATGACCTTATATAGAGCTGTATTAGGCAATTACACACACACACACACACACACACACACACACACACACACACACACACACACACACACAAGTAATACTAGACAAAAATGATCCATGTGTGTGTGTGTGTGTGTGTGTGTGTGTGTGTGTGTGTGTGTGTGTGTGTGTGTGTGTGTGTGTGTGTGTGTGTGTAAGGTCTCAGGAACAATTTAAGGAACGTTATTGATTAAAGTGCACAGTTTTCTTCTTGCATGTATTACAGTATATTTCTTAATAATAGAATCATGCTTCTTTTAAAGTATAATGTACATTTTTGTATTTGCTTTGTGAATATCAGAAGAGATTTAAAGCGGAATCAGTTTCTTTTTATTCTACAAAATCTGTTTTAGATTTCACTAAATCATTCTTGGATACAGGATTCTCAGTACACAAATGAAAGATTGATTAAACACAACTGCGCTGGCTGTGTAACTGTGTGCGAATCAGCCGCTTTAAACAATAACATCTGATGCAAAGGCATGAAGTCATTCTGTAGCAGCTGAAATCACTGTTTCTAAATCAGCTCATGACGTAACTCTACCAGCTGATATGAAAGAGAGAGAGAGAGAGAGAGAGAGAGAGGAAGTTCCTCTAAAGCTGAAACATGGTACGACTGCAAATCACGTACAGTTCTGCACTTATACTCACACTCTCGCTCTTTACGTCACGGTTTCTATAGTAATAGCTCAGGAGACACGCCACTGACGATAAACAGATTTAAAAGTTGTTCGTGTGATTAATTTTCTTTGAAGTGATGATTATGGACCGAGAATGGAAGGAGTCTCCAGTGTCAGAGTCTCCAGTGTCAGCACTTTGAAGTAAAGCAGTAAGTATTGGGTCACGTCAGGACAGAGAGAGTTTACGCTCCTCTAAAGGTTCTCATGAGGTGAGACCAGGCTGCTGAGGGAATCAGCGATTATTATAACGCAAGTGAGAACATGAGCTAACCTGCTTCTCAAATAAATAAATAAATAAATAAGGACAAGTATAAACGCATGGACATTTTATAAAAAGTAAAAAGTCACGTTGTACAGTTGTAGAAGAATTAAAACCCTGCGTGGCGTGCGCTTATGGGAAAGTAATCAGCTTCAAGATTAGGATTCAATTGTTTCGTCACATGGACCTTACAGTGCATGGAAGCAGTTTTTTCCCAGTTATGAAGCCGCGGTCAGAGTGCAAGATACGGCGCCCCCTGGAGCTGAGAGGGTTAGTGGCCTCGCTCAGGGGCCGAACAGAGGACGTCTGGTGATGATGGGGATCGAACCCCCGACCTTCCCATCAGTAACACAGAGCCTTAACTGGCTTTCAGTGTAACAGCAACTCTTTCATCACAACACAGACACACATACACACACACACACACACACACACACACTCTTACTGTTTTCTTCTTGACTTCAGGACGGCACACTTTTTTTTAACAACATCTGAGAATGAAACATATAAACTATGATTAAAACACATGAATGTCTCACTATATCATGATGTCGGCTTATCGAGACACGCCTACATGGATGTGTTTGTGTCTCGTTTGTTCCAGAATAAAACCTCCTTTGTGGAATTCTCAGCTCTGGCTACAAGGTTCAGCGCTTTCACACGACTCGTAGAAAAAACTTCTGCCGTTATTTACATCTGCTGTGGGTTTAAATCTCCGTGTTAAGCTCAACACGCCATCCTCAGGGGCCCAGGACAGCGGTGTGTGTGTGCGTGTGTGTGTGTGTGTGCGTGTGTGTGCGTGTGAGGGAGAGGCCTCGTCTTCTGGTTAATGAGCTAAACACAGCTGCTTGGAGAGAACAGACACCCTGACATAAGCTCCACACCAGACCGCCGTCTCAGGAGCTGTCACGGAAACCTCCTGGCCGCGCGCTCCTCGGCTCCGGCGCCCTCACGCGTAGCCGCGCTCACCTGGCTCCAGTTTGGCCCACCTGCGTCTCGTTGTGTTGGTATGCCACTCGGTGTGCGGATGCTCCTGCGTGTGTCTCACACAGAGGTTCTGGTATTTTGGCACCGGTCGCGTGTGTGTAGACTCTTATGCTGAATTATCCCGACATTTCCTAGTCGGCGTGTCTGTGTTTAGATCCCTGCTGCCTGTAATGATGCTGATCAAGGGATTAAACACTCATACACACACACACACACACACACACACACAG
>QMIH01000700.1:132831-184732 GCA_003987875.1 Clarias batrachus | reverse complement strand
AGAAATGGAAAAAGTAGATCAGATAAAGTTTTGTCTTAAAACGACTCCAGCGTGTTAAAATTCGTGTGAAAATATGAACTAATCCCAGTAAAAATATTCACTTGATCTTTTCTAATTAATATCTATTGGTGCAGGTGTTTGTTTACATTAAGACAGTAGCGCATTAGTAGATTATTTTAAAGTAGATTATTAAATCCCACACATAACTGTTCTTAACATCACTTTTACTCAACATTTAGATTTCAAATCAAATTCAAATTTTATTTGTCACATACATAATTTGTCATTCACTGATGGTGCAGATAAAAACTTCACATAATCTGGCTGGACAGACAGGCAGGCAGAGAGATAGACAGACAGACAGACAGACATGTCTCTGAGACTGGTTTCTGGTCCTCCACAAAATGAAATGTAGAGAATTCACTGAAAGAGCGAGTTCTGACCCAATGTACAGACAAAACCTTTCTGTTCTTTATACATATTAATATGCATTGAATATTTCAGAATGAAGGTATTTTATAATATGCGCACCATTATAAAGAGTGTATAGGATGTGTACAGTTTATCTCTCCAACACAACTCAGGAATATGAAGACAACTACACCGCAAACACACACTCATCATAAATCATTGTGAACTATCTGTCTGTGCTTCAGGATTTTATCCACATTCTGAGTACAGATTTAATTTAATGTGGGTTTTCATCCTTTTTTAGCTTTGATCCAGAGTGATTCAATTTACTCTCATTTGTACAGACATTACAGGTGTGAGGTGAAACACCCAACCTGGCAACTCGAGGCAGCGCGGCTGCTATATATGGACACCGGTACGATATGAACGCGCGCGCGCGCCTCCTGAGTAATATATTACAACGTTTCACGAGCCCCTTTAAAAGCGCGCGGTGGGCGGGGACAAAGCGATTGACGTCATCAGCGCCGTGTGTGTATGTGTGTGTGTGTGTGTGTGTCTCTCTCTCTCTCTCTCTCCCCGCTTTGGGCCACAGATGGACCGTTAGGATTCTCTTCACTGAATCGGTTCAGGAACAAAAGCGAATCGACTCTCAACATTTGACTCCTTTGATTCAGTTGATGTGTATAAGAGATTACACGTTTCTTACATTATAATTACAGTCGTGGCCAAAAGTTTTGAGAATGACACAAATATTAGTTTTCACAAAGTTTGCTGCTAGACTGCTTTTAGATCTTTGTTTCAGTTGTTTCTGTGATGTACTGAAATATAATTACAAGCACTTCATACATTTTGCCCCAGTCCTCAGCAGTCCATTCGCCTTATTTTTTGTATAAGATCAATCTGAGAGAAGTGGCTTCTTTGCTGCCCTTCTTGACACCAGGACACCTTCCAAAAGTCTTGGCCTCACTGTGCGTGCAGATGCGCTCACACCTGCCTGCTGACATTCCTGAGCAAGCTCTGCACTGGTGGCAACCCGTTCCCGCAGCTGAATCCTCTTTAGGAGACGATTCTAGCGCTTGCTGGAAGTTCTTGAAGTTCTTGATGATCCTATAAATTGTTGATTTAGGTGCAATCTTAGTAGCCACAATATCCTTGCCTGTGAAGCCATGTTTTTGCAACGCAATGATGGCTGCACACGTTTCTTTGCAGGTCACCATGGTTAACAATGAAAGAACAATGATTTCAATCATCACCCTCCTTTTAATGTGTCAATTCTGCCATTCTAACCCAATCAGCCTGACATAATGATCTCCAGCCTTGTGCTTGTCAACATTCTCACCTGAGTTAACAAGACGATTACTGAAATGAGGATCTCAGCAGGTCCTTTAATGACAGCAATGAAATGCAGTGGAAAGTTTTTTTTCGGGATGACGTTAATTTTTATGGCAAAGAAAGACTATGCAATTCATCTGATCACTCTTCATAACATTCTGGAGTATATGCAAATTGCTATTATAAAAACTTAACCAGCAACTTGTCCAATTTCCAATATTTATGTAATTCTCAAAACTTTTGGCCACGACTGTACAGCAGGCACAGCAGGCTAACATGTGCTGTATAAAGCCCATGCTTTAATAAATGCCCCCTTGTCCTGTAGTAACATGTCACCCGTGTGTGTGTGCATGTGTGTGCTCTTATCCCCTCTTTGCTGCCCTACATCTTCCAAAAGTACCAAGGGTATGGATTTTTAGTTAAAATGCACCTTTTGCGGATTTTGTGCTATCATCATAAAACAAAATCCTAATATAAAATACATTATATTGCCAAAAGTATTCACTCCCCCCATCCAAATCATTGAATTCAGGTGTTCCATTAACTTCCATAGTTACAGGTGTATTAAATCAAGCTCCTAGGCATGCAGACCGCTCCTACACACATTTGTGAAAGAAAGGGTCGCTCTCAGAAGCTCAGTGAATTCCAGCGTGGTACCGTGATAGGACATCAACTGTGTAATAAGACCAGTCGTGAAATTTACTCTCTCCTAAATATTACACACTCACCTACTAGTGGTGTTATAACAAAGTGGAGGCGATTGGAAACAACAGCAGCTCAGCCATGGAGTGTTCAGCCACGTAAAGTCACAGAGCGAGGTCAGCGAATGCTGAGACACAGTGCACAGAGGTCACCAAGTGTCTGCAGAGTCAACAGCTACAGACCTCCAAACTTCATGTAGCCTTCTGATGAGCTCAAGAACAGTATGTTCACGGGATGGGTTTCCATGGACGAGCAACTGCATCCAAGCCTTACATCACAGAGTGAAAAGCAAAGCATCGGATGCGGTGGTGTAAAGCACGACACCACTGGACTCTCCGTCTGGAAAGCCAATGAACGAGTCTGGGTTCGGCGGTTCCTAGGAGAACGGTACTTATCTGACTTCATTGTGTCAAGTGTAAAGTTTGGTGGAGGGGGGTTATGACAATTTCATGCTCCCAACTTTGTGGGAACAGTTTGGGGACGGCCATCTTCCTGCGCCTTGACCAGTGCACAAAGCAAGGTCCATAAAGACATCGATGAGCGAGTTTGCTGTGAATGAACTTGACTGAGTCCTGACCTCAACCTGATAGAACACCTTTGTGATGAATTAGAGCGGAGACTGTGAGCCACGCCTTCTCATCCAACATCAGTGTCAGACCTCACAAATGTGCTACTGGAAGAACAATAAAAAAAATTCCCATAAACACAATCCTAAACCTTGTGGAAAGCCTTCACAGAAGAGTTGAAGCTGTTATAGCTGCAAGGGGGCGGGGCTAACATCATATTAAACCAGGGGTCTCAAACTCAGTTACTGGAGGGCCGCAGCCCCACAGAGTTTTGTTCCAACCCTGCTCCAACATACATACTATGTAGTTTTCAAATAAGCCTTAATGACTTGTTTAGTTGGATCAGGTGTTTTTAATTATGGTTGGAACAAAACTCTGTGGGGCTGCGGCCCTCCAGGAACTGAGTTTGAGACCCGTGTATTAAACCCTATGGATTAAGAATTGGATGTTACTCAAGGTCATGTACCTGTAAAGGCAGGCGGGCGAATCCTTTTGGAAATATAGTTTATTTAGATACTGTGATTGAGAACGGCTGCGATTACTGCCTCCTGTTGGTCATTTGGAGAAGCATTAGAAATTTTGGATGGATTAAATCTGAGTCTTTTATTCACATGCACAGGGTTGTGGCAAATATCAGATTAAATGAGCATTTGTTCTCATGCTTTTAGTTTTCATATTTGTAATGAAATTGCTTTAACACTCAAAAACTAAATAAACATTAACTTTATAAATTTTTAGTGTTGCTGAAATAAAGCCAGTAAATGTGTGTTAATGTGTTGATGATTAGGTCTGCACCTGGAACAGTGAGAGGTTCAGGAATAAACAGCTCAGATGAATGAAATTGAACGTGATTGAAAGTGAAATTAATGTCCCTTTAGCCCCTGAGGAAGGAGCTCCAGGCAGCAGAGACACACACACAGGCACACTGTGTGTGTGTCTCTGGGCCCTGCAGCAGGGATACACATACACACACACACACACACACATGGGCCCTGCAGCAGGGACACACACACACACACGCATGGGCCCTGCAGCAGGGGGAGACACATACACACACAGCGCTTCCCTGGAGATGAGGATGGTTTTTATATACAACGTATCATTTATATAAAACTATATCTATTTTTTATTCATTAGTGCTCGTAAATCGATTTGTATAAATGATTCACCTAAACAGAATCATTTAAAGGAACCGATTCGTTTAGATCGTCCACACACACACACACACACACACACACCACTCTCCTCCTCCTCCTCCTCTTGCGCGCTCCGTGTGGGGGTGGGGGGGGGAGAGAATCAGACACAGTGACTAACGGCGCTGACAGCGCGTGCGGCCTCCGGTGTGCCCGATGCGCGCGCGCTGCCCGACTCTCCGCCGCTCCATCCCGAATCCTCGCGTGTGATTCCGCCGAAGCTCCCACACAGACACCGAGGCGCGCGCGGGTTGTCTGAATGACGGGCGGCCGGTTCGACTTCGACGATGGCGGGACGTACTGCGGGGGCTGGGCGGACGGTAAAGCCCACGGGCACGGCGTCTGTACCGGCCCCAAGGGCCAGGGCGAGTACGCGGGCTCGTGGCGCAACGGCTTCGAGGCGGTCGGCGTGTACACGTGGCCCAGCGGCAACACGTACCAGGGCCACTGGGCGCAGGGCAAGCGGCACGGGCTCGGGGTGGAGGCCAAGGGCCGGTGGCTCTACCGGGGGGAGTGGACTCACGGGCTGAAGGGGCGCTACGGAGTGCGGCAGAGCCTCAACACCTCCGCCAGGTACGAGGGCACGTGGAGTAACGGGCTGCAGGACGGCTACGGAGTCGAGACCTACGGGGACGGGGGTGAGTTCCAGCCGCTCGCGCTCTGCTCCTTCTAACGCGTGAGGAGTCGCGTTCACATTGCATTATAACACGCTGTAGAGACCTAATGCGCACGAGGCTACATAACAAAGTCTGAGTATTAACACTGCAGAATATCACGGACCGGGTGAGTCATGTGACTGATGTACATCAGCTCATCCAACACACCATAAAGACTTTATAACGTGACACAATGTGTACAGTACATGAGAAGTGTATCATGGAGGAGCTGTGAAACACTGGGCTTTTCTGTGTCTGAGCTCAGGTACAACACCTCCGAGAGACTTTATAAGGCTGCACCTAATATTAATCAATTCATTCATCAATAACAGTTCATTAGACTGTATATCATAGAAGGTACAGTATGTAAGCCACATGACTAATTTACTTTAGCTTACTGTATATCACATGTCATGTACACTTAGTGACATAGGGCTGTATAATGCTACATAGACAGACTTCATGTAAGATTCAATAATAATGCTCCAAAAATAGAATGTGAATTTTGGCCCTTTATATAAGCTTGTAAATAACACTTATAATACCACTATAAGTTATTACAGATGAAGGAA
The DNA here is from genome assembly GCA_003987875.1 of Clarias batrachus. Classification (NCBI taxonomy): domain Eukaryota; kingdom Metazoa; phylum Chordata; class Actinopteri; order Siluriformes; family Clariidae; genus Clarias; species Clarias batrachus. The sequence continues at coordinate 179,300 of QMIH01000700.1, read as the reverse complement.
CATGAAATATCAGTATTAAATAAGCCTTTGATATAAAACATTTCATCTCATGACATAAGATGGGTATAAGCTATGGATAAAGACTTAATATAAGGCCAATTATGAATTGTCAAACAGCTTAGAGATAACAGATCACATAGACTAAATAACACTACATACGTTTGTATAGGAGCACAAGGCTACTTATAAAGCTTTCAGATATGATAATACGACAAGGCTACAATATACTGTATCTGAGAGGTCGCTTTATAACTAATATATACATAAGCCTATATATAAACACTTCTTGGAAGACTAGAAGTCTGCAACACTATATATAAATATATAAATCTGTCAGACTAAACCACAGTAGCTGCAATGTCACTAGTATGACTAAACTCTATAAACTTACCTGCAAGACTTCCTAAGAATATGCAGATGACATACAAATACAGGAAGTTGGATTTCAGGGTCTATACTGAACTATAGAAGACTGTCAAACATAGGGAGAGATCTATTCTTATTTCATATGACTGTTTAATGAAGTGTCTGTCTTAAACAAGTAGTCTACATAAGACTACATATTAGATTGTACTTTATATGGCTTTATATAGGACTTTTTACAGTATGACTGCATGTAACACTAAAATGGCAAAGCCTGGATACATTAGCATGGAAAACATCTTATGTAAGGTTTCATAATACTACATAAGACTCAGTAGTAAGCCTGTGTGTATAAGAACTGTATATTCCAACTGTACATGGCTGCATATAAGATTACATTCTCTATAAGGCCCCATATAAGGCAGAACAATAAAAACTGGATATGAATACTTATAAGACTTCTATAAAATGACATGCGACTCCATAAGGCTACATGTCAGATTGTACCGCGTATAATTCTCATTTATACAGTGACATATTAAGATTTTATACGACTGCGTGTAAGGCTAGTATAAGACTTCATATACAAGAGAATTTTTAAACTGGATATGATGAAGACTCGTATCTCATTAAGATATCTTATTAACTCCATATAAGGCTATGTATTAGGGCTATGACTTCGCATGTCCCAGAGTGCATAGCTCATGCAAGTATGCCACTGCATTAGGTTATACGCAAGACCTCATACATAAGGCATTACGCCTTAGGACGTCATAAGACTACATATAAGACTTAAGACTAATTAGTGTATATAAGACAGTAAAGCCCTTTATACAGGCGGCCTTGTGAACACTCCCAAACTTTTTGCTAGAACATGCTGGATTCGTTCTGAACCGAAATAAGATCACCCGTCTTAATCTCCTATTGTCTACGCTTTATCTATGAAATGTCACATTGTACTCATGAATCATGTACGATGTAGATTTTTCCTGCTGTATTGTCACCTGTAAACTGTGTCTAATTAACATTTACATCCAGATGCTACTAAATTTTATGTTGTCTCTCTTAGCACAGCTAGCAATAAAGAAGCACTTTGCGAAACACTACACTTCAATTGTGCACTATATTTTGATTCATATGTGTTAATGTAATGTAGCGATTGGATGGGAAACGCTCAGTGTTGCTATGTTAGCATGAAGCTTGTAGCAGCTCATAGCAAGACTATAACTGTTTTTAGCAGAACTGTGTTAAATGTTACGAAAATTGTAGGAATTCATCATATTTATTGACTCTATGATTGTACAGGAAGAGGCACGAACCACCTTCAAAGTCCTGAACAACCGCTACATCCCACTTATGAATCACTCATGCGACTGCATGTAAAACATTTTTACAATTGTGATTCCGTCCTAACCACAGTGAGAAACATTGAACATTGAACAAACTTCTTGACGTCCCAGTCGGACTTTCTGCCATCTTTGGATCATGCTGGTACGGATTAAATTTAGGAATCTGGGAAAGACTACAAAGACTTTATAAGACGACATAAGGCTGTATATATGACGAGGCTACATCTGAAGATTTTATTATTATTTATGTATATAGACTTATGAATATTATGAGAAGGCAAAAAGTACTTAGTATAATACATACATAATACACGTAATACATTTATTTAACTTGTATGTCTTTATTAAGGCCACAAAAATTTCATATAAACATCTATAAAAATATTATGTACGAAAACCACCAGATTTTATATAAGGATAAATTACTATAATAAAAAAGACTTGCCTGGGAGTCCTGTATGTGTGCGTATGTGTATGTATGTGTGTACATAATCTGTCTATAGAGTCTACATACAGGATATAATATTACATCATATAAGACTCTACTGTACACACGGACGTGTATCAGGGCTCCTCTTGTTTTCGGATTATTCTGGCTTTTTTTTATGCCAAACTTGTTGAACTTCTTGAACGTGTTTATATGTACATCCGAGTCGGACCCGAGCTGCTGGTGCTGTGCTGGTGATCTATGGCGTTGGTCTGGACAGTCAGTCATAGAGGTCACAGCTAATAATAGCAACATCTGCTACACTTCAGATCAGAGTTGCTGTGAAGCGACACAGAGCTGAAGATTAGCATCGATCCTCGTTTGGTTTGAGTTTGTGTTCAGCAGATTGAAAAATGTTGAGTAAGTTTAATAATGGTCTGCTGAATGAAGCTCGTGAAGCCACATGTGTAGGAAAGTTAATGTGCGTGTGGGGAACTTTTGCTCTGTTTATTAGAAGATAATAAATGATTAAAATGGTGAGCGTGGAACGTGGCCAACTGTAAATACAGCAATGTTTTCTATTATCTTATATCAACTTATATTGTAATAATTATTCTAATTAAAGGGATCAGATGAGTCGGATGAATATGTGTGATGAAGAAAAAAGATGTTTGTCACAAGATGTCACCAAACATACAGTCGCAGCTTTCCCTCTGTCTGTCACCATCACTGACACTGGAGACTCCTTCACTGATATTACATAAATAAATATTTATCCTTACAGAAATGTCCATCGTATCAACATTACGCATGTTAATCATCTGTTTATTATCCGTGTCCGTGTGAGTGAGCCGCTACTATGGAAACGATAACGTATCAGCGCGAGAACATTAATATAAACCTGCATTACTGTCAGTGTGAGCTGTAGAGCGCAGGATTCAGCAGCGCTGTATATTGTATAAATCATTTAAATCAGAGATTACTGACACGTTCCGGCTCAGATCTTATCAGATTGTTGAGTTACAGATTCATGTCGTAGCGCGGCTGTTTATTTTGCTCAGGGTATTTACCAAAAAATGTCAGATTTGACAGAAATCTCCGTCCTCTTTTCTAACTCGTCCCGCGTCGGTGATGATGCGAGGAGGCGAGAGGGGGACAGCTCGTCCCAGCGGAAAAGATGAACCGTGTTTTGTGAATAAACCGGAGTTATGATTGGCTTAAGCTGCAAATTTCTCCCCGTCTCGGGTTACTTCCATGTTTTAAAATAGCGCTGTGTGTTCAGGACCGAGATATGGCAGCGACGGGCGTCCACTCCGTCACACACTCGTCATTCCAGGGCTTGAGTTACACGGTGAAGAGCAGAGCGCTCAGCCTGCGCTCGTATAAAACTCCTCATATTGTGGATTTATTTTTACAATAACATCCTCAGAGCGTGCGACTCGTCTCCCGAACTTTATTAAACTCACGTCTGGTGTAGAGGTCAGGGTGTGTGAGGACAGTTGTCCCGATCGTGTCAAGCGCAGACTCACCCCGGGTGCAGCGTCTCCTCCAGGGGGACCTGGGGGTCAACGCTGTATCTGTTGGTCATATTCATATATTTTATCACAGAGTAGATCTTCAAGACTTGTGTAGAAGAAGAGCTTATCCCATGAGCCTACAGGAGAATCTTCACACACACACACACACACACACACACACACACACACACACACACACACACACACAAGCAGATACGTTGTTATTATAATAATAAACCTCACGTCTACTTCATTTGCTTCTTTACATTCGTGCTCAGGACAGATGTGTGTTAATGGAGCTGCTTTATATTGTTATGTTGAGTTTTGCACTCTTATTGGTCGTACAGACAGGGCTGGACACTGGCAAAAAAAAAGAGCTGAATATCTTTATGAACGATTGTCCATTACAGTTTTTATCATTTTGTGTTCTTATTTAACGCAAAATGTAAAAATGGCACAACTTATTTAAAGTGTTTTTTTATTTTATTAGAGTGGAGTTTAAATAGTAACAGCTTCAGCTTCAGTACAGCAAATAGTTAAAACTATAATTTTTCATATAAACAGAGGAAATTAGAGATATTTAAAAAGTGTCATTTGAGCCATTAGTTCTAGAGGATACAAGTGTTATGTGATAGTTAATTCCACCGCAACAAATGTCAACGCAGGCTTGTATCATCCTATCCGAGTTCTTTCCCTTACACACAGTTTACAGACTGACTTCAGATCAGCACGGCTCCTCACAGCATCAGAAAGTCAAACGTCTTACCTTTAAATTAGTTAAAAATCTTTAGGGTCATCAAAACGCAGACAGATTTGTCTGTTTAATCTAAAACACTGACTACAGGGCTCTGATTGGACCAGAGTGCTGATAACAGACAGTAACAGCACTGTGAGGTGTAACTATCTGTGTGACTGGGCGTGTCCCAGGTGTTGGCCAGTGGTTACTGACACTGACTGTGTGTCTCAGCGTGGGTGAGAGTAGGTCTGTACGGTCCGCAGTACTGAGGAGAGAGCAGCTGCCTGACCACACCCACATTCACACCCAGTCACAGAAGCACTTTCAGCACCAACACACATCTGATAACGGTATGATCCTTCTGAATCGCCTCTGAACTGTTTGTGTTGTTATATGTACGCCAAATCCAAGGATTAAGGCTAACTAGATTCTAACACAAGACTGAATCCCAAATCTCTCTCTATCCCCTGATCAAGGGCACTACTGGGAGTGGAACAAGGGAGTGTACACCCTACATAGTGCACCAGCTTTACATTTAACACTATTTAGGATTCAAGGAGCTGTAATTCTAAAAATAAGAAGTTGCAAACGCTGTAATTCTGACGATGCCTTAGCGCTTAGGTTTATAATTTAAATAAACTTGTTCATCTTATTTTTCAAACCTGTTTCAATTGTAAATCTCCAAAGTGACCTGTAATCATTTTACTCTGCACTTTGCCCTTGTTTATCTTGACTTTTATTTTATCATTGCGACAGTGTTTTTATATATATATATACTGTATATGTGTAAATGTAATTGCATTTAGAATGTTTGAAAATCTAATTAAAACATTAATTTGCTCAGGCTGATATGGTATCGTTTCCACAGTAACAGATCTTTCACACATCCGCTCGGCTGCGGCAAAAAACACACAACGGTTTAAGAAGTTAATTTAACACGTCACGTGCTAAGAATCTGTTTAACCCCACGTGTGTTTGTGTGATTGACAGGTACATTTCAGGGCCAATGGATGGGCGGGATGCGTCACGGGTACGGCGTGAGACAGAGCGTCCCGTATGGGATGGCTGCGGTGATCCGCTCGCCGCTGCGCACCTCCCTCGCCTCCCTGCGCAGCGAGCAAAGTAACGGCTCCGTCCTGAACGAGCGCTCGTCTGACAGTCCGGCCGGGACACGTGGCGGCTTCGTCCTCAACGTCCACAGCGATGGCGAGCTCAGCTCAGGCAGGAAGAAAGGTCTGTTCCGGCGCGGCTCGCTGTTCGGCAGCCTGAGGCAGCTGAGGAAGTCGGATTCACGTTCGTCTATCTCGAGTAAGCGCAGCTCGGCGCGCAGCGACGCCGCCATGAGCCGCATCAGCTCCAGCGACGCCAACTCCACGCTCAGCTTCGGAGAGGACGAGGACAACGCTCCGGCTGAGGACAACGTGGATGCCACCACCACCGAGTCGTACACGGGAGAGTGGAAGAACGACAAGCGCAGTGGTTTCGGTATCAGCGAGCGCTCCAACGGCATGAAGTATGAAGGCGAGTGGGCCAACAACAAACGCCACGGCTACGGCTGCACCGTGTTCCCTGATGGCACTCGCGAGGAGGGCAAGTACAAGAACAACGTGCTCGTGAGGGGAATCAAGAAGCAGCTCATTCCGTTGAAGAATGCCAAGACCAAACAGAAAGTGGAGCGTGCTGTTGAAGGGGCAATCAGAGCGGCCGCCATCGCCAGGACGAAAGTGGAGATCGCCACCTCCAGGTGAGTGCGTGCCATTCGGAAAGCTTTTTTTAAACTGTCCCGTTTTAGTAGGGACAAATGTACCAACCTGATGATCGTACTGGTGATGGTCACATTGTACATTGTAAAAACTGTCACAATGCAGTTTTTCGTCCGTGTTATTGGTGTATCGTCTGCGTATCTGGTAGCTGATTGGGTGCAGAGCTCCCCCTGTGGTTCATTTTTGAATACCTTGTATATCTAATTGTGTGTAACGCTATAAACATTAGCAAAGTCAAATACCATCATAGCATCAAACACGTCCAGCTAGCATCACTCCGACGTCACAAACTCATTAATGAAAGATTTCCCTGGAGAAATGTTCCTGCTCTTTTCGTCTGTAAACTGCTGAGTAAGGGAGAAATTAAACTAACAGGAGCTGAAAAAGGACAGATTTTAGGGACGTGTGGGACCTGTAAGTAGAGTTAAATCTTTACAGAAGCTCCATGAAGGTATTAACTTCAGGATCTAGTGAAAATAAAGTGATTACAGACACTGAGACAGTGACCCAGACAGGAAGACACAGAGACATTCGTTTTAAACAATAAATTAAAGTAGGTGCAACACGTTACTCAAACAGGCTCCTTTATACTTCAAACTGCGTGAAGAGAAAGACATAGCGAGCGCGTTTAACCGGTGAAAATCGTGTGAAACAAGAAGCAATCAACTTCAGCTTGTTTATTTCGCCTTCGGTTTCATGCACCTGTGCAAATGAGATGCCAAAAATAAAATCACAACAAATAACCTTGTTAAAGTGTACATGCTGTTGAGGACGAATCTCGCACGTATTACAATCTATAAATATTTAACTTTTGAAATTTTATGTAAGATTGATTTGATGTAGTTTAGTATGAACAGAAATATTGTCGTGGTTTAAACAGGCAGGTACGCCTCGTCCACACACAGTCTGGGTTCCGCTAAGGGATTAGATCACGTCAGACAGGTGTTGTGTATCAGACATTAAAAACATAACATGCACAAACAAACCAAGAAAAAAAACAGATCACTTGAGAGAAAGCAGATGAGTGAGGAACAGAGAGACAGAGGTGAAAGGATATAGAGTTACAGAGAACTCATGAGGAGGGGACAGAGAGAGAGAGAGAGAGACAGGGAGAGAGAGAGAGCGAGAGACAGAGGAAGAGAGACAGAGGGAGAGAGAGAGAGAGAGAGAGAGACAGCGGTGTTGAATAGAATAGTGTGTTCACATGAGTGCTGGTATTCGCCCCCAGGCTAAAGCTCTCTGTGAGCAGCTAATCAATGCAGAGCTGAGCGGATGTGTTAGTGATGAAATCACAGTGGCATTGAGAGTGGCTACATGTGGAACTCCAAACTGCGCAATACTTTACTGCCTGATCATCATCACTTTATCACTGTAGCGGTCTCTTTACGAAACTCACCCGCCTCCCAATCATGTCCATCCACACAAAGCCCCGCCTTCCAATCACAGCCATGTACACAAAGCCCCGCCTCCCAATCACAGCCATGTACACAAAGCCCCGCCTCCCAAACCATGTTCATGTACACAAAGCCCCGCCTCCCAATCACAGCCATGTACACAAAGCCCCGCCTCCCCAACCACATCCAAGCAAACAAAGCCCCACCTCCAATTCGCGTCCATGCACACAAAGTTACGCTTCTTAAACACACCAATATACACAAAACAGAAGCAAAATTTTCTTCTTTTTTTTTTTCCTCACAGCAGTGTGATTTGTTGTTTTATTGTTCTTTATAACAGAAAGAAATACCACTCAAGTTAGCTAATTTTATCTGCCTGTTTGCTAGCATTGTTTGGTTTTACAACTATATGCACAACACAGAACATTAGCCTGTTAACTGGCTTTTTTCTCTCAGCTAGCGTCTCACAAACACATGGACTGTTACTGTCATGTTATTGATGATTTATATAGAAATAATTGCAACTGTGTTTTGTTAGCTTTTATGGCTAGCTGTAAGCATGCTACTTCCGTACTTACGCTATATTCTATAAATACTTTTCCTGTCACATAAAACTGAGCGCTTTACCAGTTAGCACACGCCGATATGCTAGTTTCCTTTCTATAAATACACGAGGCCGCTCATCACCTCTGAAACCTAATATCTAGCCGAGTAGCTGGAACGCTCTTCCCCTCGTCTTTCACTCTATAAGCAGCTTTAGCGTGTGAATTAGCATAGCAGGCTAAATCAGGGGGGTGTAAATTAACACTTCAGAGATAAATGCTAATGCTGCTAATAATGATCAAAAGCTAAGTGTGTTAGCATTACAGGAATGAGAGTATACACGCTGGTCCTCGCTAGCTCCCAGACTGTATCTGGTCTGCGAGTGATGCTAATTCACGGTGAAGTTTTTATACTTTAATTACAAAAATGAGTTCATTTCAATCATATTTTAGCCATATAAGTTTTGTAATAACATGCTAATTCTGCTAATTCTGCTGTCTAAATTAGCATGCAATAAGTTGTAAATGTATATTCACGCATTATGCTAACATCGCTATTAAAAACTTCATTAGAAGTATAATATAGTACTGTTGCTCCATGAAATGTTTTTCTCATGTCTGCTAGGTTTCCTAATGCTAGCTAACAAACCTGTGAACAAGTGTATAATGCTATATTATTAATATTGTATTGTTTTTGCTAATGTACCTGATAGCTTAATATTTAGAGTCATGTTAAAGCATTAGCTTGTCAGTAACATAATAAATAAATAAATAAATAAATAAGATGGCCAGACGGTACACACTACTGAGTATCAGCAATATTTTATAACTCAGACTGACTTCATCATTTAAATAATTTAGCAGTTGAGTAAATAAACAGTGTGTGTGTGGGTGCGTGAGTGTGTGTGTGTGTGTGTGTGTGTGTGTGTGTGTGTTTATGGGTGTGTGTGTGTGTATGGGTGTGTGTGTGTGTGTGTGTGTGTGTGTGTGTGTTATAGTAAAGTGACAGGGGTGATTATTTTCCTTTACACGTTTCATGCCTCTCACATCACAGCAGTTTGCCGAGTTACACAGCTCCATCTTTGCCCCTGACACTGGAGACTCCTTCCATACATGTTACATAAATAAACATCTTTACATGTTATAATATTAGCGTTAGCTGCGTGTCTGCTGTACAGCGTCTTTGTAGGACGAGAACATTAGCAGGTCGAGTCTGCAACTCTGGAATTTCTTGTGAACAGTCGGCGTCCACAGTTCAGCGGCGCTGAGGGACGAGTGACAGGATCGACACTGCGACGTCGTGTTGATGTGAATGTTATTGAAACAGTGAAACAGTGAGACAGTCCCAGAGCGGCGCTACCATGAAGTCTCTCTCTCTCTTTCCCTTTTTCTCAGTGCGTTCGAATTCTGTTACGGAGAGCCGAGATAAGCACTGAGAGAGAGGGACTTGAGGAATGTGAAGAGAGAGAGCGTGAGGCAGTCTCTCTCTCTCTCTCTCTCTCTCTCTCTCTGTCTCTCTCTCTCTCTCTCTGTCTCTCTCTGTCGCTCTCTCTGTCTCTCTCTCCCTCACTCTGTCTCTCTCCCTCTCTCTCTCTCTCTCGGTATCATTGCTGCTTGCTGACTAAATAAGGCAAGGCAGGATTTGGCTTCTCAGCGCTGACGAGAATAAAACGACTGATACAGTAGTCGATCTGTGCACGCCTATCATCTGTTGGAGCACTCAGCAGACTGAGCATGTTTAGTGTGTGTGTGTGTGTGTGTGTGTGTGTGTGTGTGTGTAGCCCTTTCACTTAAACAGCTCTTCATGTCCATGAAGCTCCGATTTTCCACACTGATTAATAAAATGTAAAAGTTTTTGAAGTTTTAGAAACGACACAGTTGATCAGATATTACCGCATTATGCAAATTAGTTCTAATTATTGTAATGTTTCTTATTTAATGACATTTTCTGATTAGTAGAACTCACACTCTGGCCCTCGGTGCCGTGACGACGCGACAGCTTCCACCTGCTCAGACCTTTCACATTTACAGCGCTGAAAAATAGTTTGTTGGTTTATTATTATATTTTTACTAGATTTAAAACATAAATGCATAAAGCAGTACTTTACATGATATATTAATTACTAAGGAACATAGTCATTGTCCTTTTGTATTAATCTTTTTTTTTTTATAAATAAAAAGTCAACTTTCTGAAGCTATTAGTTAAGTTATATTTGTAGCAGGTAACTGGCAGAGAACAGGCTGGACATGGGGTGCCAATATTTACCCCCCTGTCAGCATGGTGTAATTAAATTTATATTAATTTATTCTTGAATGTGATGAAGGTGTTTATTAAGTAGTATTTAATCAAATCCAATGAGCTTCAAATTTAATTCTCATTAATGTTACTAATGTGTTATTAATGTTAAATGTTTAATGTTAAACGCTCCATCATGTCTAATTCTGTCCCGGTCGCCTCCTCGTATTTTGCTCTTGGCCATCCTGTATTGCCTTATACGGTCAGTGTTTCCTCTCTGTGTTACTATGGTAGTTTTATCTGTTGTGTGTTATTCTGCATTTAAACGCTATTTAAGATGGAAATCACCAGACGACGTGGAGTACAGAGTACTTTTTTTTTTTAGCTTTTTAGGATTTTTAACACAATCTTTAAAAAAAAAAAAAGTAAATAATAATAATAATAATAATAAAACCCTGTAAAACAATAAATCATTCAACAAGAATGAAGTCTGTTCCCTGTGTGTGTGTGTGTGTGTGTGTGTGTGTGTGTGTTTTAAATTAATACACTTTAATAAAGAATTGTGTGTGTGTGTGTGTGTGTGTGTGTGTGTGTGTGTGTTTGTTCCACATCTGTTGCACTCTTCCTGTGTTTTTCACTTCCAAATGTTTTCACTTTCATCTTTCCCCGGTTCTGACCCGCGTCTGCTTATTAATAATAATTAATATTTATGTTTCCCTGCTGGGATTTTTCTCTTCTCGTATTTTGACCGAGATTTGAACTCTGACCTGCATTAAAGCACAAACACCCCAACAAGGGATTTTTCTTTTATTAAAAATATAAACTAGCATTCTGAAAGTATATATTAATAGTTATTTCTTCATATTAAATTTTTTTGTTAAAAACACTAACAATGTGATATGTAACTATATTTGACTTGCATAAAAAAAACAATGTAATTCATCAAATTTATATATTTCATAAAGTCAAGTTAATAGATTAATTAAGTAGATAATTGAAGTTGTTTTTATTGTGTTGAGATTTTTTACAATTTCTCTATTTTATACAGTACTGTTTATTAAATTACTAAATTAAATATTATTCATAGTTAAAGCAAAACAAAGCAAAAAAAAAATATGAGATAAACCCTCAGTGTGTGTGTGAGAGAGAGAGAGAGAGATATTAATTCATTTATTAAACTAAACAGTCTGGTTATTAGAGTCGCATGATTTCATGTCTTTTCAATACATCATATATTTTACATGTAATAAACTGCAGCCTTTCTGAATAAATCCTTGTACAGTCCATATCGCGATTTAGATTTTAATGTGATGAATTGTGCAGCTCTACTGGATACTATTTAATATTTCAGTATAAATTATTTTATCTACTAAAGACACATCTGTAAATGGACTACATGCCCTGTTCACAATAAGCTCACAATAAAGGCTCGAATACAAAGAAATTTAAAAAATACTTTGAGCTGAAAGGATGAAAACATAAACCTGCGGTGTTTATATCAATAACCGTCTGTTTTTATGATATATTTTGGATGTTATTGATCTGAAAATTCAATATGTGTTAAAGTATCAAGCAGCAGAACAAAAGGGTTTATAATTTACTCTGTATAGAGAAGAAAAAAAAAACTGGATTCGTCGCTAAATACTGCGAGGCAGTACGGCGGGGCATAGGGGACAGAATGGGTTTGGGAGCAAGACACCTTGGTGAACAGGTGATCGTATGCTGTGTTTGTCGGTTTGCAGTTAAACCCCGCCTCCTGCGATCTCTGCGCTCAATGAGGAGTGTGTATCCTCAGCCGTGTCCTCGTTATCCCATGATACCTGATTAATGGTGTAATTACCCCGAGGCCGGATCTCTTGGCCTGCCCCAGGCTTTGCGCAGCAGTGTGTTTCTGGACGAGATTAAACGCACAGATTGGCGACGCGCTCTAATCCGCCAGTCAATGTGTTTGCGTCTTGGTCTGAGCACCACATGGTGATGTGTTTCACATAATCCAGCAAAAACATCCTGCAAATAAATCTACACCGAGACAAAACACAGCATTGGTGCTGATTTTATTATTAATATTTTATGTTATACATAAAATACAGAAAAATGTGTACGCTAAAGAAGCTGCATCTGAAGTTTATACAACATTGAAGTGACCGGTCTCGCTTCCTAAAAATTTCAAGTTGCTAACTTTAGCCGTTTTCGAGAGGTGATTTTTTCATCGTTATATTGTCTCATTCATAAACTTATTAAACAATAATAATTTAAAGTGCAAATTCTTCATATTTCTTCATGAGTATTGATACTAAAATTGGTGTAAGTGTCTAGAAGTGTATGACCTGTAAAACTTGTTGCTTAAATTAAAGCATTCTGTTTTTTGGTAAAAAAAAAAATATATATGTAGTGTCCGTAACCAGGTCAAATTCATGTTGTAATCTTGACAATTTTGCATTTTACAATAATACACTTTTCATGTGAAATCTAAATTGGCCGAGTTTCATCTGAATGACAGGTAAGACCGTTGAAAGATTTGAGATCAAAAAGGTTACGGACACTCCACCTAGGTGAGACACTTTTTGGCACCAACACCATGTTTTGGCAGAGATCATACGCCCTCTCTGAGGCAACACCTGGGTTTGTGCACTCCGTAACCTAACACACTGTGCTCGGGGAGATGTTACTGCTCTGACACTGATTGTTTTTCTATAACAGCACATTCTGGAGTGCTCTTATACCGTGATGTTGGTTTATTTGTTGAATAACGCCGCATCATGCACTTTATCCATTTCCAGTTTTATTAAACACCCGACTCCGTCCTCACTTACACTGCGGTGGTGTGACCCAGATGGAGCTTACTTAAGGTTAATATTAAACCCAGTGAACTCAGTGTTACACAAATATCAAGGCAGGATCACTTTCAGACCACTCCAGTGAGAGAATTCCATCATCATCATCATCATCATCATCATCATCATCATCATGGCACTCTTCAGTGTTCTCAGCGAACGAGTCCCAGGAAAGTGTGAAAAACGCAGCAGCGAGACAGAACCGTCTCTCTAACACTTGATTTGCTAATGCAGTATTATTATTATTTCAGCGCTGAACATTTCCAGGACGCGTCCTGATGACCGGCTAATATCTGTTTATTCTGAATGTCTGCTGAATACGAGGAAGAGCGACGCGATGCAACGTTTCTAAACGACACAGTGAGGATGTGCTCGTCTTGACATCTTTATCTGCACCACTCAGAGAGTGGGTGGATTGTGTGTGTGTGTGTGTTTGTGTTTATGTGTGTGTGTGTGTGTGTCTGTGTGTGTGTGTGTGTGTGGAGGGGGGGGGGGGTTACTGCTGCCAAATTAAAACCTTAGAATTTCTGCAACTGCTCCATCTGTCGCCAAGGAGATGATCTCCGTCTCCGTCTCTGCTCTATACCCTGTTACGTGAAGCCTATTGAAAAGATAAAGAATGCAACACCACCAACAGAACAGCGAGATGGACTGAAGGCCGCTTTTTTTTTTTTCCACGCTGAGCCTCGCATGTGTGTTCTTCTTCTCCTCCGCTGACGGACGCAGCGAGAACATTCTCAACACTCCACAAGGCGCGGCGATGTTCGGAGCTTTAACCCTTTCTAGTTAAGATCATTTATTCTTCTCTCTGTGTTACACTTTTTTATCACCACTTTGGAAGATACGGTAAATTCCTTTGTGTCAGTCAGAAGAAGCTCCTACACACCTAGCAGAGCCAGAAAAAAAAACTCACGCCTGCGCTTTTCACGCTGCTATTTATGCCGCCACACCTAGAGCACCACTAGAGCATTCCGAAATCTCTCAAATGAGATTGAGGTTAAAGTAAAGCGAGAGTAAAGAGCGAATCCGCTCTGACGGTAGCACTGGTCATATTACTGCGCTCACACTGATACGCTACCGTCTCCATAGCAACAGCTCATCCGCGTGGAAGGAGTCTCCAGCGTGAGCGTGCGGTAACAGACCGAGGTGAAGCTGTGAGTTTAAGACTCTTGACTTTTTCAGGACAGTCGAGATTATATTCTTATTCGGTTTATCGCTGCTATAACGTAAGTGAGAACAGGAACGGGTTTCAGTGACGTTACACAAAGTTTAATGAAACTAGAACTGGATAAAAAGTATGTTGGTAGTTTATAAAAAGATCGAATTTTAAATTGTGTGGTTAATAAATGATTGAGAGGAACAAACTGACTCTAATGTATGTACGTGTTTATTATTTTAACTGCAGTCTTGGCTTTGACCTCCTTGCGCACACTTTAGCTGATGTTTTTGTTCCAGAACGGCCCACGCCAGAGCGAAAGCGGAAGCCGCAGACCAGGCGGCGCTTGCAGCGTGCCAGGATTCGGAGGTGGCTCGTGCCGTGGCCCGAGAGCTATCGCCCACCTTCCGCCAGCCAGGTATTCCCCTCAGACGCACACACACACACTGAGAAGAGTCCAAACTTACATCCCTGACGTCATCATTTATTCACCAAAACTAATTTCCATCATTCATCATCAATCAATCAGATGTTTTTCTCACAATCTATAGTCTTGTGATAATTCAGGCTTTTTCCGGTTTAACAGCTCTTTAATGCACACAAACATTTCAACACGTGTGTGTGTATGTGTGTGCCCTTGGCTTTGCGTCGTTCTTGACTTTGCCTTTATCCAGCAAGAGAACGTTAAGCAGATGTAAATGCAAATGAGTTCTGAAGGGAGGAATATCATTTGCATATCTTTTCCGGCTGTTTGTTGCCGTCAGTTCGTGCTGCATTTAAAAGCGAGGCGATGATTTTAATTATTTCAGGACAGCACGAGGGACATTCAGGACAGGGTCCACTCGAATCCAGCGCATCCAGAAAACCCTGCTGCAGAATAGTTTTGTTTGGAGATTACACATCATTATACGTTCACTTGGAAGCATGACATCCATGTTGGTTATGTAAGACGTTATGTAATTAGCCTAATTTCAAGTCAACTCAAGAATTATTTACAAACCCCCAATGCTACAAACGACTGGTTCCAAACTGTAAACACCACTCAGCTCCTGATTTCAGATCCACTGAACAAATAGCTCTATCCAGCTGCTGCTCTACACGCACGCTTCTGTGAGGCTCTGCTTCATTCCGTGCTCGGGTACGACTGGCCTCAGGTTTTCAAACCCAACAACTGGAATCAAACTCACCCGATATTTAATACTGAGTGGATAATTTCTGGTCAGAAACCCCAAATTCTTTCTGCATGTTATCTCAGACATTGAAAACCAACAAGAGCTGAGGTCAGACCCTGAAACCCAGTCAATACTTTAACTCCAACCAGTAATCAGTCTCAAAGCCTCACTTCTGTTCTGTAGCTGCTCTCAGACTGTCACAGTGACACAACAGCTGCTTTACAAACTTCAACCACAACTACTAGATCTGATCACAAACTAAACCAATCGAGCCTGTTAGACTCTCTCAACTCTCAACTACTTTACTATTCGTAAAACTTGATCCAAACCAAAATGGATATTTAATATTAAATCCATTACGCACACTGTAGCTGGTGCCTCTGTCTCTGCCACACTCTGCCACTGAACAAATGCTCTGAATAAACCAATAGTTTCATTCCTGTGCTGGACTTTAGATCCTCAGATTCAATCACTGGCTGGTTTCAGGACTTCATACCACCAACCACCAACCCTACACAGATGCTAGTCTCAAACCCACACAACATCCAGTAGCTGACGTCAGCGGCGATAGCATAGTGGTGTGAGGGTCCGAGTCACCGAAACTGGTCTTGAAACTTTTCTTCCATCACAGACCTGGGCCCGTATTCACAAAGCTGCTTAAGAGTAAAAGGCGCTCCTAGTGACGAAATACTAATAAAATTCTTAGAATTATGACATTTTCTTAGAATTTCCCCTTAAATTTAGGACTAAATTTTAGTAAAGTTAAAAACAGCTCCTAAGGTAAAAATTTGTTATGAGTAGAGAGGAGGACTTTTAAGAGGCTAAAGAGTTTCTATAGCAGAGGACAAAATGGTGGAAAGAAGTAATATTCTCCAAACACTGAACATAAAGCTAAAAGTAAACACTGCTCTTCTGTCCAGTCTGGTTTTCTTGTTGTTTTACGTCCTTACATCTCTCTTGGATTGTTGGCATCCAAAAGTGCAAATAAACTGTCCTGTAATTATGTAAATTGTAAAAGCTGAGACATTTTGCTCCCATCAATCTGAAATGGATTACAAGTAATAAAATCAGTACGGTAAATAAATGTAAGAACTGAAATATAGTAACTACTGTGTGGAAATCGGTTCCTTCAAAAGTCGACACATTTTGAACATTTAGCTGTTTAAATGATCTTTAAGATATTTTGCCTATAACAGTCACTTTGCATGAAGTAGCCTGTAGTCATGATTATACAATTTCTTTATATACAAACATTATGATTTTGCTGTCTGTCCTATTATCATGTGTTCTATTTTCACAAAGAGCGCATTTCAAGACCTTTACAGAGGTCAGAGGTTATTTTTTATCAACCAATCACAGTCCTTGAATTGGTGCATCATCCCTAGCAATGGGGTCGACCACGCCCCCTCACTAAGATAAAGGGTTTTGTACTTTCCTTCCTCATAGTTGCTCTGAGAAGTTACCTAAATCACTTTTAGTCTAGGACTCCCAGCTAGGACTTTTTAAGCTAAGATAGGAACTCTCTGAGAGAATTCTAAGAAGCTTTGTGAATACGGGCCCTGATCTTGGACAGTCAAAACTATGAGAGAGCTGGTTTATAAATCCTCAACCCCAACCAATTATTGGTCTCACACTTTGAAAACCAAAGACATGCAAATCTCAGACCATTGGTTCCATTCAAGAGCTTGTCTCGTCCATTTAGTGTTTGGTCTCAAAACTTCAAACCCAACCCAAACCCAACCCAAACCATGAATAGCTCGAATCTGCTCAGGATGTAGTCTCAAACCCAGAGAATTACTGGTCTAAAAAATTCTACAAAACTAGTCACAAAACTTCTAAATCAATCTAATAGTCCTTTGTTTTTAAAACCTTAAGCCCACAGAATATGTCTTCTCCAAGTTCTTACTGAGCTAGGATATTTATAAGAAACGGGTCATTATCTCACATACTGTAAATCTGCTTTATATAATAGGCAGAAAAAAAACAGAATTTGTATTTTTATTCTTGTTTTTCTTTCTGTCACATATAATGATTACATCATCCTTTGGGTCATGGTTTGTCTCCCTGCTCTCTGCCCTTCCTGGATCGCTCTAACAGCTTCCTTTGTCTTCTCCAGATTCAGGCTCTGCAGTGCTGTAAAGGTATCGCTGCCAAGAGACACAATGCAGCTAGTGTTGGTGTAGGCTGTGAAAACAATCACCGCATGCTAGCCTCATCTCTGACCTCATACCGGGGAGCACATTTGTCCTCGCTGAAGCTAACAGAGGATCAGTCTAGGATCAGGGCTTAAGAGATATCTGTCTGATGCAGCCAAAACTAATTTGGTTAACTGGAAATATCACTTATTACATGAAGTATTGCACCTGATGGTGTCAGGTGGGCGTTTAGAAAAACGCTGGACATTTATGGATATGATTTGTTTGAAAAAAAAAGTCAGGAAACTGTAACTGTAACATTTTTTACAAACCATGTGTATGGAAAGGGTCAACGCTCTGAACTGATTTCAGTGAGCTTTTCGTGTTTTTCGTCTCGGGACGCAGCCTGATGCTCCAAACCCTTTTATGAAAGTGAACAAACCTGACTCTCCGGACTCGACTGGCTCGATGTCGCAAAATGTTTTCATGAAGCCCTAATAAAACCTTTTTTAAGTTTTACCTCTTATATAAAACTCAATAAGACTCTGGTGTTTTTGGCTCGTCAGCACTGCACTTGTCGCCTTTGTGAAGTGTCTGATAAACAGACCCATCTATGGCCGGACCTGGACGCGGCCCAGTGAGGGTTCTAGAAAGCCCACCCGTGTCAGCTGAGACTTGGCTCCGTGTCGGCTCTGTGAAGAATCTGAGAAATGCACGAAGGCTCACAGTCCAACCGTAGAGCAGAATCTGATTCTCCTGCAGTGTATAAACACTAACAGAATGTCAGTGTGTTTATGTACGGCTTTGGCCTGAAAGGAGGGAGAGAGAGAGAGAGAGAGAGAGAGCGAGCATTTAACTCGACATTACACCAGTATCATATAATGCGTTAAAATGAATACGGCAAAACATCTCTTGTTTTCAACATTGGAAGACCATACACAGCACCAATATCATGCGAGTGGTTAAAGTACTGTTGCTAGGCAACTGAGGAATCTGGGCACCAAGTAATTTCTAGCTAATGGCTAAGGCTAAAGATTTAGCTAGCTATTCCATATTTTGTAGAAAAAGAGAGAGAGGCAGTGGAACATAACTGAACTTTGTGAATTCTCACATACTCATAGTGAAATGCACTGCTCAAAAAATAAAGGGAACACTAAAATAACACATCCTAGATCTGAATTAATGAAATGTTCTTATTAAATACTTTGTTGTTTTCATAGTTGAATGTAGAGACAACAAAATCACACAAAAAATGATCAATGGAAATCAAATTTATTAACCCATGGAGGTCTGGATTTGGAGTCACACTCAAAAGTGAAGCGGAAAAACACACTACAGGCTGATCCAAGTTTGATGTAATGTCCTTAAAACAAGTCAGAATGAGGCTCAGTAGTGTGTGTGGCCTCCACATGCCTGTATTACCACCCTACAACACCTGGGCATGCGCCTGATTAGGTGGCGGATGGTCTCCTGAGGGATCTCCTCCCAGACCTGGACTAAAGCATTCGGCAACTTCTGGACAGTCTGTGGTGCAACGTGGCGTTGGTGAATGGAGCGAAACATGATGTCCCAGATGTGCTCGATTGGTTTCAGGTCTGGGGAAAAGGCGGGCCAGTCCATAGCATCAATGCCTTCGTTTTGCAGGAACTGCTGACACACTCCAGCCACATGAGGTTTAGCATTGTCTTGCAGTAGGAGGAACCCAAGGCCAACTGCACTGGCATATGGTCTCACAAGGGGTCTAAGGATCTCATATCGGTACCTAATGGCAGTGAAGCTACCTCTGGCGAGCACATGGAGGGCTGTGCGAAATGCCACCCCACACCATTACTGACCCACTGCCAAACCGGTCATGAGGGAGGATGTTGCAGGCAGCAGAATGTTCTCCAGGGCGTCTCCAGACTCTGTCACATCTGTCACACGTGCTCAGTGTGAACCTGCTTTCATCTGTGAAGAGCACAGGGCGCCAGTGGCGAATTTGCCAATCTTGGTGTTCTCTGGCAAATGTCAAACGTCCTGCATGGTGTTGGGCTGTAATCACAACCCCCACCTTTGGACGTCGGGGCCTCATACCACCCTCATGGAGTCTGTTTCTGACCGTTTGAGCAGACACATGCACATTTGTGACCTGCTGGAGGTCAGGGCTCTGGCAGTGCTCCTCTTGTTCCTCCTTGCGCAGAGGTAGCGGTGCTGCTGCTGGGTTGTTGCGATCCTACAGCCACCTCCACGTCTCCTGATGTACTGGCCTGTCTCCTGGTATCACCTCCATGCTCTGGACACTACGCTGACAGACACAGCAAACCTTCTTGCCACAGCTGGCATTGATGTGCCATCCTGGATGAGCTGCAATATCTGAGCCAGTTGTGTGGGTTGTAGACTCCGTCTCATGCTACCACTAGAGGGAAAGCACCACCAGTATTCAAAAGTGACCAAAACATCAGTCAGAAAGCATAGGAACTGAGAAGTGGTCAGTAGTCACCACCTGCAGAACCACTCCTTTATTGTGGGTGTCTTGCTAATTGGCTATAATCTCCACCTCTTGTGTATTCCATTTGCACAACAGCATGTGAAATTGATGTTTAAGTGTTCCCTTTATCCCTGTATCCCTATATTTTTTAGCAGTGTATATATGTTCAGAATAATCACTATGTAACTCAATACTGTCTATAAATTTTGATTTCCAATTTATCAGACATGAGTCACTGGTTTCAATCTTCAGAGAAAACACAACGTAGTGTCTTGGAAGCATTTCTAATTGTCATTCTAGAGCAATACAAAAGTCCATATATTTCACATATTCAGTATAATTTTGGATATTTATTTTCTTTAAAGGCCCTGATTACATCAAGCAGAAGTTCTCCAGCGAACCGATAGAGATTCAAGAAGTCATCGAAGAGAAAAAAGAGAAAACCCCCTCAGGAAGCCCTCATTTCTATCGCAAGGGCACCACGCCCAACCATACGCCCACGCAAAGCCCAGGTCCGACTCCTCCGCCCTCACCCACACCCAACAAGAAGAAATCCTTCTTCAACCGAAGCGCACAAAAATCTACCAAAGAGAGCGTAGTCGAGAGTCTAGCGGCCAGCGTCGTCCCCAAAACCACCCCCAGGGTGCCGGCCAAACAGGAAGTGAAGCAGGACGTGGTTTCTCCTTCTTCCCTCACGTCCTATAAATCCCTGGCGCCGGTCGCCAACTCCTCGAGTCCGGGAAACGGCGAGGTCCATTCGCAGTACCACAGCTACTTCGTGAAGGCGGAAGTGTCCATCCCACCCGACGAGTCGGAGGAGGAAGAGAAGCTAAAAAGTTCATCTGCCCTCGTAAGGGCACCGGCCCCGGCCAAGCAATATCTCACCCCTGCACCCTCCATGCCCCCCGCCAAGCTCGCCACGACTAAAGACATCAAGCCAGACCCTAAGCTGAGAAAACAGGATAGTTTGAAGCCAAAGAGTCTCTCAGAAACCAAGAAAGCAAGCATGGAGATAACCACGGACGTGGTTGAGGAAGAATCGGTGGGTGGACACACACACACACACACACACATCTGGCTAATCAGAAAAAGGTGTTTCATTTGGTTTGGTTAATTTGATGAAAGTGGGAAACCTCGCATGCTAAAATCTAAATTTCCTAATGGCTCAGTGGTGTCTAAGGGTGATGTTTGGATCAATACATTTAGTGATGTCGATGAGCTGAACTGAATGATGGAGATGGAGAAGTTTTATGTGTTTGTTGTTCTGACTCTCCTGCAGGGTCCCAACTCAATACTGGTGGCATTAGTGATGCTGATAAACATCGGATTAGCCATTATTTTTGTCCACTTCTTGACTTGATGCACCATCAAACTCAGGTAAGAAACTTTTAACTAGTGGAACTTTACCATATTCACACTGTACCATTACGCTGTACATTTACGCTGCTGGTCACGGTGGTGGTACTACAAAGGTTATAATTCTCAAGCCAGTTCTGAGGAGTTGGGTTTTAATGATTTGGATTTAATTTAGATTAAAATAATAATCATAAGATGGTTAGTTATGTGGACAGTTCACATGGGTTACTGGAGTCCTGAGCAGCTGATTGTCAGACTCTCCATGAGTTGATCTGCTAATTAGCGAGTTAGCGAGATCCAGCTGATTAGCTAAATATCAGGATCTTTAAAAAGTGCACGTGTTTAACGCTATATCTGAATCAGCTTCTTTGCTTCCTAAACCCATAAGCTTAGCAACCCAAGCTGTTCTGACATGTACAGTAACTCTGGTCCTGTGATTCTTTCACTTTTTCAGCGAGTTCTTCAGGACGTGCGGCGTAGGCCCCGTAATTCTCTGCGGTTGTATGGATGGCCTTTAGAACACGCCGCTCAGACTCAGACACAGGCAAAGGACGACTGGACGACTGGAATAAGAACGAAAATAACAGCGGAGTGAAAAAAATGCAGAGTCCCGTAGCCGAGCCCAACCAGGTCCCCCGCCACCCCGCCCCCAACCCTCTCCCCCCCAGCCCTGCCCCGCCCCGTCCTGACCGTGATTTACGACTCGCTTGGGCTCTGTGAAAGCTGAAGCAAGCACAGTCGTTGGTAGAGGGGGTGGGGGTGGGGATAAAAATAAAAAAATGTGCTGAGCCAAGCCGTACCCAGTGTGAAGTGCATGGACGGCCTGTTGGAGAGTGTGTGAGTGTGAGCGTGTGTGTGTGAGGAGAAATGTATGAGGGGAGAACTGGATACGTTTGGCAATGCACTTTTAGTTGACGGAAGCGAACAGCTGCCTTACAATTTTACCCTCTGACGTTGCCAATGGGGGGGGGCAAGTGTGTGTGCACAGTGGGAGGTGAGTGTGTGTGTGTGTGTGTGTGTGTGTGTGTGTGTGTCTTCATTCTGATCTAAACACCGTGCCCATTTTAAAAAAAGAGGCACTCGCCAGTCTTATTGCATTACCCGTCTCTGAAGCCTTGTCTAACACCACCTGCTTGTGTTTTTAGGAGATCAGTGAATGCCACGCCCGGGTGTGGTACAAATTTAACAACTATGTCTCGAGCTTGTTTTTTTTTGTGTGTGTGTGTGTGTATACCTTTTTTTATTTTAAATATAAAAAATTTACAAAAAAATATATATATTTGTGTACATTTTTATCCCCTTGCCATGTGGGCGAATCGGCTAACACGAAGCTCGATCGAATAACAAGCAATATCACAACTGTGGCGCGATTAGTCGACGATTCGAGGTGACTGTTTTATTTTATTTTTGTAATCGGTTCACATGGAAATGATCACTTGGAAGTGCGCAGCTCCGTTTATAAAATGAGAACGGAATCGTTCTGGTACGCGGGTGTTGTAAATTAGCTACAGGATATTATGCATGGTGTTTGTTGGATTTATTTATGTATTTATTTAGTTTATTATTTATTTTTTTCGGTTAATAACTGGTTATTGCACTGGAGTTTTGCACATGTAGTGGTCGGAGACCGTTCTTCCCCTCATCACCCTCGTTAGCCCTGAACCGTGGTGTGGAGCGACTTCAGGATGAGCACGCGAATGTAGACAGATGCCTTAAAGGACTTTTTAAAAACAGTGTTCGAGTTTACCTCGGGGAAAAAAAAAAACACTAAGTCGTGATTTTGGAATTTTGTCTTAATGAATTTATTGAAATCTGTTATAAACCTGTAGTATATTTATTTACGTGGTGGTGCATGAAGCTGTGGTTTTACTTTATAGTAAACTGTACATGGCACTTTTGTGCTTGTATTTGAATAAAAATATAAATATCTATATTTTATATACATAATATGAATTTATTTAGTCAGTTGTTCTAAATTATATTGTTAAATCCAGGACATTTTTTTGCTGACTTTCTCGTGTGCATGGACTAATTTAAAGGTAGATTTTTTTTTTACTTTTAAAAGTATTTATTTAAAAGTAGGCATGCGCCGATAATCAGTGACACGATATACACAATTTTACAAATTTTATTAGCGTGGACACAGTGCAGCAGTTTGGCGATTTGTTTTCCCTAATGTTTTTTTTTCCTTATCAGAAAGATTTCTGTCCAATTAACATTTTCTTTTCAATGAATATGATATACAATAATAATAATATCGTCACATGCCTATTTAGAAATGTGTGTTTTTTTTGTCCTAGTGAATGTGTGTTGTGTGTGCGCGCCTGTGTGTGTGTGTGTGTGCGTGTGTGTGTGCACGAGGGATGTCCCTCCATAATTTTGGACGTTTTATTCAGACGGCGAGAGCATGTGAACAGGAAAGAAGGATTGAAGAACAGAAAGAGAAAAGCATCGGAATGAAAGCATAGAATGATTTCTTTTCTTTTTTGATTTTTTTTTTACTTTTATTTATAAGCATTGGCTGTGTACATGGCTGTGTTATATTGTTTTTAATATTTTATTTGGTCCCATAGAGCAAAAAAACAAAAAAACAATCTGATTTAAAACAAGATCCCCGACTCACTTCAGTATAGACTTCATATTTTTACGCATTTATACAAAGTTCAGCGAAGATTTGTCCGTATTTTTCTAAAACAACGAAGCGTCTATGTTTTAATGAAAGGTTCTATGACTGTATTTGCATTTAATAGTAACGAGTCTTCAGATATATATTTTAAAGTTGTCATTTTGAAGAAACATCGATGAACATTTTGGTATTGACTGTCCCCATTATTATTATTATCATTATTATTAATCATTATTATTATTATAATTTTTTTTTTTGGAAATTGTTTAAGTTAAACTGTATGTTACAATAAAAAATTGTAAATTTTTATTTTATTTGAATGTTTACTCTTTCAGTCTATAACTTTACTGTTCATCATCGTGTTGTTGAAAAGACAGAATTAAAACACAGGAGGGTTTGACTGGTGCGAGCGGTGAAATTAAAATAAAATGCTAAATGTTAAAAAGGAACTAATTATTTATAAATAAAATGTATTTAAATTTAAATTATATTCTTTTATTAATGGTTTATTATTCGTTAAAAGTCTTCTTTACAAACCTTCACTAAAGTTTAAACAAACAAGTGATTGAAAAGATGAAATATACATAAAATTTCATTCATTTTCATGTAATTAAACTTTTTCCTTACACTTACAGTATGTAGTGATTAACTGTAAAGGATGAAATCTTACACAAATTATTATTAAATTACAAAAGAATCTACTTTAAAAAGTTTACAAGCACTTTTTCTAATCTGTTTTATTTTATTTTATTTTTGGAGACATTGTCTCAAAGCAGCTGTAAATAAATAGAAATTCACATTTTATTTAAATTTATAAAAATGTACATTTCTAATTTTTTACATTTATTCATTATCTCAAAAATGTTCTTGTCTTTTCTCTACATTAACCTCAACACACGGCGTCAATCAACAGCGCTAATGACCGCTACATGTTTTTAAATAAATGAATATTTTGTGACCTCAGTTATGTCACGTTCGCCGCTTCATACAGGAGAGTGAACATGCCGGTGGTTACAGGAGCGTTTATTTTAGATCACAGCAAACTGACAGACTGCTGGGTGAAACCTGCCTGTTGTCTGGGGGATTGGAGCGGCAAAAATAGTGACCAACAGCTGCACGCTCGCTCACGCTCTCTCTCTCTAGCTAGCAAATGCTAACAGTCGGCCACTTGCTGTCACAGAACAGAAGCCATGTAACCCTACAACTCCAAACCTACACACAAACACACACACACACACACACACACACCAGAAACACCAGCGATCTCTGCTCCTCCTTTCTAAGCTTTATTTTTCTTGCTTCTGTGCACATGTGCGCTAATAAAGCGAGAGGAGAGACAACAGGATGAGACGAAACCACAGCTTTTCTTCCAGCTAACTGCTGGTTTATACACATTAAGAGAGAAAACTCACTTAATTTAGCACCATCGTGTGAAGCGAACTACCAGCTCTTAATCATTACTGTTTCCAGTGACCAATTCATGATCCCAGCTGTTTCCAGTAATTAAGTACTGATCCCCAGTGTTCCCAGTGTCCCCCAGTGTTCCCCACTGCTTCCCAGTGTTCCCAGTGTCCAGTCCCTGACTGTGATCAACCCTTGATCCCCGCCGTTCCCATGACTAACCACTGTTTCCCACTGTTCCCCAGTGTCCCCAGTGACTAGATTAAGTCCTGTGCAGTTAGAATTGTTTCAGCAGCAGAAGTCAAGGTCGAGCTCAGCATGAGTTCCAGAGCATCTACAGAATGTGCACGAGAGACAGTGACAAACCCCAAGCACGCGATCTCATCACAACACACACACACACGGCCTCACGTTTCAGACGCACTGCTTTTTTTCTTCTTCTTTTTTATTGTGCACACACACACACACACACACACACGAAAGGAATGGTGGCAGATGAAAATGGTTTAGGTATTTCGTAATTAATTCGTTTTTCTTCTGATTGAGTGTAATTGTGATTTATGACGTTGGGACTGTGTTGTTTCTTTTTTTAATAAACACATACTGGACTGGTTTTATAGTAAAGAGACACCGATTAATTTTTCAGCACAAAATAGGCGACATGATGAACTGAAGTTCGTTTTAACCAAATATACAAACATAAAAAAGGGCAAAAATCTAAAAATAAGTCACATAAGCAAAGAAACCACACAGACACACATGATCATGTTTATGGCTGTTTGCTGTCGGTTGTATTCTGGATGTACTCTCATTCTGTAGCGGGAGAATTTAGCCTTGAAAAAGTAATGATATCTTTTGTTCCATGTGACGTCTCTGAAACACAAATGCACAGATTAAGGTCTGCAGCGTCGCTGGGAATACACACACATCATTATCACACACACACCATTAACACACACAGCGCTAACACACACGCCGTTAACACACACACCATTGGCGAGGCTCAGATATAAACACATATACAGCCTGTTTTACTCGTCACTGAGCCCTGCTGTGCTGCCGGTGTGAATCTGAGCCGCTTGAGTTTTTAATGGTTTTAAAGCAATTAAACAGCAACCCTTTACCTCTGACATTTATAAAGTGCTGACACTGGAGACTCCTTCCATTAATGTCAAGTAAACACGGCCTCACAGAAACCTTCACCATGCTAATGATTATTGGTGTTGTTAATGTGGAGCCTCGTCAGTGCTTGTCCCTGTGAACGGGTGGTTACTATAGAAACCAGGAGGTTTTAGAACCAGTGCATTAATGTAACCCTGTAATCTGTGGATCAGAGAAACTTCAGCAGCTTCTGCGCCCCATCAGGACGAAAAATACATCGAGTACTGCTTTTATAAATATACATTAAAAGGCGGACATGCTCCTGGGGACGTGATCCTCGTTTCAGCTGCACGATTTGATCTCCATGAAGCTAAACGTCCTTGGGAAAGTAAAGAGCTCTGAGCAGAGAGTAATGAAGTCAGACTGCACACAGGTTGCGACTGTCACCTTCACAGTCGTCTCCACCACCTGCTCCTGCTCCGACACTCTGATGACGTTCAGCACATCTCCTCGCATTTACCTCAAAGAAATTCTGAAGAAGTGAGACGGTTTTACTCAAGGCCTCTCATTAACACTGTTTTCGTACCGCAATAAGCCCCGCCCACCTCCAAAACTGCTGTTAGAGGAAGACTGACGGCCCTGAGGGTCAAAACTGCACGTCCTAACTCACCTGCTGGGACCCATCAGGTCCTCAACAACCCGTCACCCTGTGGCTCTCATCTGTCTCTCTCTCTCTCTACAACAGCACCCCCTACAGGACATACAGAGCATGCGGCACTTATAGAGGAGTTACATCAACTTCAGGCGAGGCAGAGTTATTTATTTCTACTCCTTAAAAGACAAAAAGCCCACTGTTAGTGTTAAATCTCTTTTATGTTTAAAATTTTTAAACATAAAATTCTAATCACCATGATATATATACATATATATATATAAATATATTTTTTTTTTTTATTTTTTTTTTTTTAAACTCAGAACAGACATTTCACAAGTAAAGACTTCATCAGTTCTGCTGCATGATGGGAAAATCTCGGGAATCATTCATTCACATCATCACACTTAATCTCAGGTAGCACCTCAGATGTAGGAATAATAATTATAATAATTATGTAAAAAAAAAAAAAAAAAGGTACGAATATTTGCGGTGGAGAAGCTCCTGAGATGTGTGAAGAAACCTCCATGTCTGTGTAAATAGATACTGTTCACTTATAGACAAAACCCTCCTCCTCCTCATCATCATCATCATCATCACCAAATCATCATCATCATCATTATCTTTGCTCTGTGATGTGTTTATTTCTCATGTTTATGTCACTCATGATGTTTGCTCTGGTGATGACCTGGTACTCGCCATGGACGTAACAGGAGAGAAAAAAAAAATCATTAAAATAGTGTAAGTTGATTTATGATAAACATTCAAGCTAGTTTATGTTCTGACTCACATCTGGTATAAAAACCAGTTCCAGTGTTTAAGAGCGGAAAGGATTCATGTTTCATGGTTTCTGTAACATGAACGTGACCAGGTTTAAATCTCACATCTGTATAAATGAGACAAAAGACAGAAGGACAAAACTCAGTGCTAAAAAGTGTCTCACCTTCTGTAGGTATAAAAGTGAATTTACAGAGAGGATCATATAACTATAATAATCCAGTAAGCAGTGTTTGTATCACCACACTGACTCCAAAGTGTTTTTTTATTTTTATTTACAGTTTTATTTTATATGTTTGTTTGCATTTGAGGTGGTAAAATGTTGCAGTTCCTCGATGATCCTCTAAATGATTCACACAGCATCCTGAGCAGATGATTGGTTCAGTCATGTAACAAAGTCTGAAAATTGATTCAGAATATTTATAAAATGATGATATAGAATCGCAATAGAAATCGATATGGCACCGAAGGATCGTGATGATCTCGTATTGAGTCGTCCCTCGTGAGACCCTTCACTAGTAGGAGGAATCAATTATTAACGGTTTGTCACACCAATAATTAAGAAATCATCAAACAAACCTTTATTTAATAAAGACCTTTTTGAGGAATCCAAGAACCTGTTCATAGGAAAACTGAAATGAGGAAAATAATCCTAATGCATGTTTGTCATTTAATATTTAATAATAATAATAATAAAAGGAGCTTAATGTGTTTATTAACGACATAGAAATATATACTTTTATAATATGAGCTAGTGATTATTATTATTATTATTATTATTATTATTATTATTATTATTATTATTATTATTACAGTCGCTGGCTGTTTAATCATTGTCGCGGTGAGATATCGCCACAGCACTAACTTCAGATTGAGGGAGGAATTCAGTTTGTGTTTCAGAAACAATTCAGTGTTGAATCCGCATTTAAAAGCACAAACAGAGTTTCTGTATTCAGGACAAATTACATTAAACATCTAATTATTTGTTCAGGATTGAGTTAATAGTTTTAATTCTGCTTTTTCTCATTTTCATTCATCACTTGTTAAAGTTAAATATCGTTTAAACTCCAGAAGAGAAGTTTTTGTTTCTTATAAATCTGTATAAATTATAATGTCTAAAATATTTATTCATTTTATTTTCAATATGTTGCTGAGTCACTGTAAGCTGTAAGATGACTTTCCTTGTAAATTTTAAGCACTTTTCATTTCTTTAAGGTGAAGTCGAGGTGATGTTAACAGAGTTTAATGTAAAACTTTGATTTAAGTAACACAATGTGTGTACAAATACAATCATGTCGATACATCAGACATCAGAATGTGTGTATAAATGTGATTCTCACACGCGACTCTAGAGTTGATTTAAACGGTGTGTGAAATAAGAACAACCAGTGATGTTCAGACAGAAGTGTTGTGATGAGGAGATGTGATGACGCTTTCAGCTGACCACACACACACACACACACACACACACACACACACACACACACACACACACTATACAACACCTTGTGCAGGATGGACTCCAACCAGACAGATAAAAACTGAAATCCACCAGGTGATGTTTAATGATGTTTCTTTGCGTTCTCTGTATTTTATTTCTGTTTAAAGTTTTGATTCTGAGGAGAAAAACAGACTGAAATTCATTTATTACTAAAGAAACAATAACACATTATATTCTCCCCCACCGTAACACAACATCATGGAACTGGATCAATTAGATTGTGTGTGATGAAGGAAAAATCATTATAGATTGCAAACTACATTTTAAAAAAAGTTGTAATTGCATAAATATTTGCCCCCATGGCTGTGAAACTTCCTTGAAACTGAGATTCTTAATCTAAGAGTCACAATTTATAAAATGTCATGTAAGAGTAATAATTTCACATCCCCCTACATTTAATTCTCAGGTCCATAAGTATTTGGACAGTAACACAATCTTCCTATTTTTGCCCCTGTGCAGCACCACAATGGATTCAGAGACTTTAAACTCTTAATTTGTGACGACCCATCTATCTAAGACACGGCTACGACCAACTGGCCGCCAAACTGCTCATTGTTCAGCTCTTTAATTACTCTAAATTACTCTTTAATTACTCTAAGTGCTCTGGGAATAACAGGACTTTATTCCTAAACAGTTAAAGCAACGTTTTAGTTAAAGCTCATAAATTAAAGCTGAAGTTCGTCACTTCAGTTACATTTTATTAGAACGAAAGACTAATTTTCAGCAATAAAACACTACGCAAGTCCAAGTTCCAAAGATGACAGGAAAAGAAATCAAACACAGAAAAACAGAGAGCCAATTTAAAAAGAATTGAATGGAATGGCAATATAAATAAAATTTTAATTAATTCCTGAATATGGATTTATGGTGATTATAACCAGTTTGTAAAAATTAATACATAAATAAATAAATAAGTAAATAAATGTGTTTCACATTTTTTTTAAATAAAAGTACTCAGATCTTACTGCGTGTTTTTTGAACATGGTTGCATTTGCAAGCTCTCGCCCCTGGGACGCGCTTTCAACCACGAGGTGTCTCGGAATACAAGGGGAATAAAACACCTCCTGACCTTCTGAAAGCCGTTAGTGTCTTAATCACTTACTCACCCTGACAAGCATCGAACAAAAGAATTTAAAAATAAACCAAAAAAATTATTCAATATTCAGTGATCAGGACGGAGTGTGAAATAAAAGGCCTACTATACCTTACTTTATTTAAAAACCTCACTATTAAAGCCTAATTTCATCCAAAGCCATATTTACACCTTGATGCTACAGATTTGATCAGTTTGGTTGGTTATTTATTTTACACTTAATAGTATTAATTACACACATCCTGACATTTCAATACAAAATACACATGTAGGCAAAAAAGTGAATTGTCATTACAAATCGGCTCCACTTGTGGTGCTCTTCTGTAACCTTCATCTAGTAGTATTGTTATTTCTTAAAGGGGGAGGAGCTTAATCCTGCACCCCGGTCTATGACGATGATATTCTGGGTAACGCCCTAAAACTCTACCGATGAATGAATCACTTCAGTAGGGCATCACATGAAAATTGTTTAAGCTGTAGCACCAACTACAGCCACTAGATGGAGACACACTCAAAGGAACAAATGTATTAACGCGCGAGTCATAAAATTCGAGCACCTTTATCTTTGAATACACACACACACACGTGTCCAATTAATGTGTGAAAATGATTCCTAGTGCTCTCAGAACTGCTCTTACACACTCTGAGTCCTGGAACACAGAAGAAAACCTCCATAGATGTGATGTGCTGGTGATTCAGTACGTTCAGGTGGTCATGTGACTTCATGTTATTTCCACATAACGTTGCTGAGTCTCGACCTGAGTGACTGAAGCGACCCCAGATCATAACACTGTCTCCAGAGGCTTGTACAGTGGACACTATGCATGATGGGAGCAGGGGCGCAACTGCACATTTGCTGAGGGGTGTGCAAGATCATGGGTTCATCTTTTGCGTCTTTTTTTATGAACACTCATGTACAAAGCATTAAAATGATTGTATTTTCTAAACAGTGATGTAATTTCATTAGCACTGTTATTACAACAGAAACAGAAAAAAGCTCATGCATTAATACATTTAAACTGCATACTTTTTTAGAAACTTTGTGGTTTTTCAATCTGTTTTGAGAATCCTGTTTACAAAAAGCTTAAATTGGGTCTCGAATACTGTATGAATGAACGTGTAGAGGATCCACGCTAGTCTCGTTCTGTTTACACAGCAGGGCTTTCCCGGAAAAAGAAAAAAAAATCGACCATTTATTGCGCCCCTGGACTGAACATAACGAACTGAGAGGAAAAGGCAAGAGCCCAATAACGTGGTTGTGCCTGGTGGTGAGAGCCTCAGTTAACATTTTTAACAATAAGTTTTTTTTTTTTTTTTTAACCAAACGCCTATTTTTTTTTTTTTTTTTTCAGAAATAATGATTTGATATTAACGGACCTCGCTGGCAATAACGTTAAATATTGATAAACTTAAAGACTTACAGTAATACAAAATGATAAGTCAAGCTTACCAATCTCTTTGTATCCATTTTGACATTGCTGTCCTCATTTTAAGACAATGTTTAATTTTTTTACTCGTTTAAAATGTTAAACAAAAATAGTCTCTTAAGAAATATAATTTTTTAAAATATTTTAAAAGCTTTATTAAAGACAATTAAAAATTTCAGACCTCAGTGTCTTCACAATGGCGCCCCCCTCCGTGTGGCGCCCCCATGCACTGCATACCCCATTTTTGCGCCCCTGGATGGGAGCATCGCTTCATGCGTTTCCTTTCTTATCCTGACACGCCCCTCACTCTGGAATAGACTCAGTCTGGACTCAAGTCACATGACATTTTTCAATTGCTCCAAAGTCCAGACTTTATGATCCCTAACACACTGAAGCCTTTTTTCTGATGAGTCTCAGTAACTACTGGTTTTCTTGTGGACAGACGTTTTTTAACCCAAATCTAGTCACCTCACTGTTGACTCCTTAGTTGCTGTCTTTGCTAGATGTAGGACCATACACAGTTCTGTTCAAAAAATAGTGTGCTGAAAAAAGTGAGTAAAGCTCCATATCCATATAACTTTTCATTTAAAATCAACAAATGCATTGGACACCCTGCACATTCTATTCTGAATCACATGAATAAAAAATGTGCTAAATGTATTATTAGTTTACAGAAAGTGAAGAAAAACAAAAAGCCTGTTCAAAAAAAAAAATTCATTCTTTACAAAGTGATAAATTTACTGTTTAAACAAAAATACTCAAAGTTTAATCTTTCTTGTGCATCTCTGAATTAATACTTAGTTGTATAACATGTTTTGGCCTATTGTACTACACATCACAATTCCTCTGCATTTCCTGGTTTTGCCTCAGAAGCAGCATTTTTAAATTTCAGCCCACAGGTTTATTTATTAGATTAAGGTCTGAGGATTGGGCTGGACTCTCCAGAATTAATCTTGTTGGTCTGGAACCAAGATGCTGCTCGCTTACTGGTGTGTTTGGGGTTGTTGTCTTGTTGAAACTCCCATTTCAAGGGCATTTCCTCTTTGGCATAAGGCAACATGACCTCTAAGTATTCTGAAGTACTCAAATTGATCCATGAAATATTATATGTAGGCCCAACACCACAGTACGAGAAGAATCTCCCATATCAAGATGCTTGTGCCTCCATGCATCACTGCCCTCAGTCGCTTGAACTCACCTGACAAACTGCCTCAAAAAGAACAATCTTGCTTTCATCAGCACCGTTTCTCTTTAGGCCAGTCCGTGTGTTCTTTGGCGAACTGTAACCTCTTCAGCATGTCTTTTTTCAACAATGGGACTTTGCGGGGCTTCTTGCTGATTGGCTTCACACAGTCATCTTCCAATAGTAACAGTACACACAGGTAACTTTAGGTGTTCTGATCATTGGCTGAGTTTTTACCAAATTTGTTATTCTTCCATCCATTCGAATGGTAGTTTTCCATTTTCTTCCACATCTTTCTGGTGTTGGTCTCCATTTTAAAGCATTTGACAAATTTAGCAGAGCAGCCGATAATTTTCTGCACTTCTTTGGGAAAACGTACAATCTCTAACCAAAATTTTAATCAAAGTACGCTTTTCTTCTGAACAATGTCTCGAACGACCCATTTTACTCTGATTTTCAGAGAGAAACGCACAGGACAACTATTCTGCATTTACCCTTAGATGGGGGGGGGNGGGGGGGGGGGGAGACATGTTTGACATGGAGATTGTGAAAAAAAAAAACAGAATAATTTACCTCTAATTGAACTCCACACTGCTATTATTTTGAACACATCCCTTTTCAATTAGTGATTCAATTACACATAATCAGGTGAAACACATGACTGTGGGATGTGTTGGTTATCAATTACTCAACTAAACAAAAGTAAAATATTTACCAGGAAAAAATATAACTTCTCCCAAAAACAATTAATTATTGATCTGGTTACTGATGTTGGACTGATTATTTTGAACACAACTGTACATTGACCATCTTGCCCAGGTAGAACTACATCCTAATGTTAATAAACAGGGAATAAAGACAGGACAGAGTGCACAAGTGTGTATTAAACATTTATTTTTCAATAAACCAAAAGATGTCCGAGTACACCTGGAAAAAAAGGAAAACAAATGTTAGCAAATGTCATACAGAAACACCCGAATGCGTCAACTTAACCTCAATAAAGCTGCTTGTTAAAAGCACAATAAACTCCAAATAACTCATGTTTTAAGTTAAAGATATTTTTGCTAAATGTACAAACAAGTTTTCACAAACAATAGGGACAATGAGATTTTACTTTTGTCATAATGCTGAGGTGTTGGTTGGACAAACTTTTTTTTTTTAAAGTCAGTGTTCAGTGTTAAAGTACATGCACAGCTCCCTCACTCACCCTTAGTTCATTCTCCTGATGAGTCTGTTGATCTGGTCCTCTCGGTTTCCGGCATCTCCTCCCTCCACAAAGTGTGTGGTCTTCTTGTTCATGCCGCCGCGAGGAGACGACAGTTTGAAGGGCCAGAGGAAGTTGTTGGCGGCTTTGAAGTTCCTGCCGACGGTGTAGATCTCATGGATCAAGTCTTCCATGCAGATGATTCCAGATGTTCCTAGAGACATCAGGAGCATTCTCTAGTTACATACAGCTCAAAGACAACATTCCATCTGTACAGTGTTCCCAGTTCCTAAATACTAGTCACAGTTCTGTCTGGGATCAGAAACCCTGCTCAGGTGAGGGCTTTGACTGGACAAGCTGATATTTGATAAATGCGATACGATATGGTACAACTGACGAGCTACAACTTCTCACAGTAATTAAATGTTATGTAAAAGATTTTTACAAGTATCCACAGCTGCAGGAGGTACACACTACTCAGCTCACAAACCTACACAATACAGACAAAAGTAACAGGAAGCTCCACCATACTCTGAAACTCAGCTGATCCACATTTATGTAGATAAACATGTTGATTTAATAACTGAAAGAAAATCTAACAGGACTGAATCCCAAATCCCTCTAAGCCCAAATCTCGAGAACTACTTGGTTTGTGGAACAAGGGATTGTACACTCTACATAGCACATGAGTCTTTCCACTTTATTTGGAATTTGACTGAAAATAAGAGTTGTTAACCTGAGAGTTAGCAGAGCTGATATTTTAAAGTGAATAAGTGGAAATAAAGTAAATCTATTAAGTTTCTCAGGTTTCTCCTGCCCATTATTTGGCTACAGAGTACCACTAAGTGTTTTACACTACTTTCTCCCATTGATTACACTAAACTATTGGTTGCCAGCTCCACCAGTCACGGTTAGTTAATTTCTCCAGGCACGGGAGAATACGTGTTGGTAACAAATCAGTCTGTTGATTATAAATAGTTTTTGTGGAAATGTTTCATGAAAATAATTGACCTTGAGGTCATGCTGTTGTACTGAATATCAGGATTGCTGAGATATCTTCAGTACTAAGGCTGCGCCCTCGTGCCTACGAATGCATCACAGCTATGCAGATATTCAGTGCATGCATGACCTCCAGTCCGAAACTGCTGAAGTAACAGCCATTTCTCACCATTAAATTTTCATGAAATCAGCTTCACAATGCACTGAGGTCTGAAAGTGTAATTAAATTTGCAGCCAGTGTTACCAGTTACAAGACACTGTGTCCAGGCATTGAATCTTTTAGACCACTTTAGTGCACTTACTTCACGCAGAGCTTAGTGACAGGGATGTGGACAGAGGTCTCATTTAAGACCATTTCTATTCAGGTGTCCAGTTCACATCCAAGATGATGCACAAGATGCCAAAACTCCGCTTTCAACAAGCAGGTGACCTACCCCTCACTGCACATCTTTACTCTTCAGACATTTACAAGTAAATGTTACCTTTGTGACTGAATGGTCACTGCTTCGCTCAATCTGTGTTTTTAAACTAAAAAACTGTTCTTACCAAGGTTCTTCTCGACGAGCGAGTTGTCAGTCAGAGGAATGCGCTGCTTTCTGACCTTGCCGTACCCGCGCTTGTAGATGAGCTCACGCACAGACTTGAGGTTGGGGTATCTGAAGGGTAAAAAAAACACACTGGTCACATTTCAAACCCCAGTCACCCACTTCACACCTAGAGACTGACTTTCTCCATGAGACACCTCATTCCATACAACCGTAGCAAGTTAAGATGGCAGAGTAAACAAACGCAAGATAAACAAAGGTGCTTCACCCCCAGGCGATGTACGGTTCGGCGATACGCAGCATGTTGATGGAGGCCTTGTTGAGTTTGACGAAGACGCCGTTGAAGATCTGGCGCAGACGCAGCAGCTGCAGGACCTTACGCACTTTAGGGCTCACGCCGTTGATACTGTGAAGTGCGCACACACATACATGTACACAGTGTTACACAGCTTCATTGAAAATGCATTATTTAGAGTTAAAGAGCTATGTGGTTTCAGTGAGACTGGCATATTAGCAAAGGAATCACCACGGTCGATATGACGGGGAAAAAAGAGCAGCATCATTAACCACTGAGTCACAGCAGGGAACATTTCACCCAAAGTCCCAGGATACCTGGACCGATTAACACTCTGATACCTGAGAAAGCCCTCAGACATGAGGCGAAGCAAGTAACGTTTGGGTGAAATGTTCCTCACAGCTGAAAATGCACAACCTCCCTGTAGAGGTAATCCTCACCCTCTGATGCGGATAACGAAGGCCAGCTTGGGTTCTGCAGGGACGTAGAAGTTTCCGACTTTGCGAGCCATACGGTTCATTCGGATCTCGCGCCTGTACATCTGCCGGTACTCTTTGTGGTAAAACTGCGCTCTGGCGAAGATCAGGTTGCGGGTGGTTCTACGGTTCTGGAAAGAGGAAGAAACCCTGTGAGAACACTGCTCAGGTAAGAATTTACGTCGCAAACACGACTTTGTTAAACTACAGACCTTCTTCTCGACACGCAGAGCCTTGACGCGAGCCGTCTTGATGGCGGCATAGCGCTTCCTCTTCTTCAAGAGGCTTTCGGGGACTGACGGGGACTTCTTCTCCTTCCCATCCTTCTTCTCCTTAACTTCTTTCTTCTCCTTCTTCGCCTTGACCTCCTTCTTCTCCTTCTTTTCTCTGAAATAATGACAGATGTGAGGTTAGAACAGTGCCCCGACAGGTTAAACCTAGTTCAGACAAAATTAAAGTTTTGGCACTCCTCTGTGTATAATTGATCAAATTCTAGGAGATATCATAAGATCTTTACTAATGAACCCACATTTCAGTTTATTCTACATCCATGTGCTTATCTTCACTGATAACTTTACTTCAGTTTTTTAGACAAGCTCTGACTTGGTTTAAATAAACCATGAAATAAAACCATTTTCCCATCATGCATCAGTAACACCAACTTCAAACCCATCATCTGAGATCATTCACGTTGCACTATTGACACGTTAAACCTCATATCATAAATCACACGTTTTTTATATTCTCAGAAAATAATGCCCTCTGCATACAAAAATCAGACACAAGCAGTGATCAAATATACTGCAAAAATATGACGTTCTACAAAACCAATTGGTTATAATGAAGTGTCCTGGTTTATATATAAAATGACCACTCTGCCACAGGTTAGCACTTAGCATCCAGGTGCACTGTACTGACCAACACAACTAAACT
Organism: Clarias batrachus; assembly: GCA_003987875.1. NCBI lineage: Eukaryota > Metazoa > Chordata > Actinopteri > Siluriformes > Clariidae > Clarias > Clarias batrachus. Next base: position 141,640 of record QMIH01000700.1, on the reverse strand, counting down.
GAATTACTGACGTAGTCTAGCTTCTTTCTCTTGCTCCTACAAGTTTACTTTGTAATTTTACTTTAATTACATTAATAAACCCCCGGTCCCTGAGGTGAATTCTCTCTCTTTCTCTCAGGCTGAAGGCCGGCTCACCTCACGCTGCTAACGTTGCTAACATCCCCTGACACTACCATCTTTAACATCACCTTTAATATACTTTACACCCTACATCCACCACTAATATCAACTTAAATATACACACTGGTGTTTAAACAGTATTATCCGACTCGGATTGACACCAAACAGACATCACAGAGGCAGATGGAAGAAGATTTAAACGACGAGACAATCGACTTACGTTTCACCCGCCATTATGCCCACGGTAAAAGAGGCTTTCACGCATGCGCATAGACGCCTTATAGGTCCGCACACTTCCGGTCGGGATTAGGTAGACTCTTATTTCGCCTGAATGTTATAATCGAGTAATATACCAACAACTCTCATTAAACATTAAAAAGTGTGACCAAAAAGTGTTAAATATAAGACATAAATATAAAATACACGACATACGAGGAAGAAAATTACTTTAAATCCACATGTATACACAAAATTCTTCTGTGTGTATACAACATAGCTAGCTAAACAGCCTTAACTTTGATTTAAAAACATAATATAACAATATATTTGTAAGGATTATATAAGTATACATCATTATATCGTAGCACTTCGGGCGAATAAATGTGAACTTTTAAATACAGAGCAAGAGATTCTGGGAAATGAAGTTTTTAGGCTCCTGGCGTCATATTAGAAGACTATTCTGAAGGAAAAATTACTTTTAACAGTTACAAGAAATAAAACAATACGTATAATAAATAATCGATATAAGGACAAACCATATCCGATTTGAATCTGAGAATTATATTAAAAACAATTAAAATAAACCTTCCAAAATGTTGTGAAACGTTTCCGTGAACTTTCTGGGTTGCCAGATTGGAATAAAAATACTCTGGGTTTTAAACATTAGATTTAAATAGATAGATAGCTTACTTTATTAATCCCAAAGAGAAACTGTAAATTTAGTTGTTCATGCAGATTTTGTTTTTCCCAAACACATTTCTTTGTTATTATTATTATTATTATTATTATTATTATTATTATTATTATTATGCATGGAGATGAAAGGCCACCGTGCCACCTATAATAATAATTATTATTATTATTGAAAGGTCTCACTCAGAACATGGGTTTTGGGTGTTGGATATACAGTCTGAGATCTCATGGACATCCAATTCTGTACACTCAACTTAAAGATTCTAATCCCTGTGGAGTCCTGGAGAACCATGTGTCCTGCATATTTTAATCTTTTTTTCTGCTATCAGCACTGATTTTAACTAAAAAGCTAATTAGCATCCGTTTCTGAGTTTGAGTGTTACAGTCTATGTTTTTGCTCCAGGGTCTGCTGAGACAGATAGATATTCAGTTTAAAGCTACATGTTTGAAAACAAGCAGATCCTAGAAGTCACAGGGTAATCATTGTCTATAAATCCATTATCCTACTCACAGCTCTTATGGAACCGCTGGACGTAGATGGAACATGGAAGTCACTCATCTGTGGATTTCTTTTCGCCCACATATGAATGCTGGTGGATCAAACTTCCTCGTCCACTTGTCTAGTCGGTCATGGCCTCAGTGATCATCATCATCATAATCATCATCATCATGATAATGAAGTATAGGACAATCTGGGGTCACTGGTACATGAAGCCGTCCCTCATCTGGGCCACTATAAATTACCTCTGACTGTTCAAGGGGGTATAAAACGATGCTCTGTGATCTTGGCTGAGTAGAGTCGGTATATCCCTGACCCTGTAAAGCCAGCCTTCACCAATTAGTGAATGTAATTTAAACATATTACATTATTTAAAAAATATTGTTTTATAAGAAACTATTTGCTCCACAATCTATTCTCCTACATAAAGTCAGTCATTTTCCCTGCATGAAGTACTTTTACTTTCATCTGTCCCATGTTTGGAAAATCAGACTGTGGCACTTTTCCTAAAGTGGAACTACGGATTTGTCAATTTGAATGAAATAAATATATATATTATATTTTCTTATGGATAACAAAGATATTATAAACACCCTGATCAAATCTGTCAGGACTGTTTTGTTTTTAAGAAATTCACGCCCTTGTTATTAAGTTGATCTAAAGGTTATATTTCTGACCTTTTGGTGCTCTTCACACAAGGAGGTTCTTGTTGGAACACAACTCCACCAGAACCTATGACTGGACATTTAAGAAGTCCTGTGATTTTAATGGCATGATATATGTTGCTGTAATTAACCATCGTTTCATGAACTTTCAGTTATTTGAGAAAGAGCTGCATGTATGCCTCATGAGGGCATTTCACTCTATACTGGTGTGTGTGTGTGTGTGTGTGTGTGTGTGTGTGTAAAATAACACACACATGATTGATTTCACCTGTCTCAGAAAATCTTCTGTCTGTATGTCTGTTAGTCAGATCGTGTCTCAGCATCACACAAAATTGTCAGTACATTTTTTCTGGGATTATGCCAATATATTCACTTTGGCTGAAATAACAGCGCTGAAGTGGCATAAGTGAATTTTAACACGCCGGAGTCGTTTTAAGACAAAACTTCATCTTTATCTGATCTACCTTTTCCATTTCTCATCTGTGATTCACTTTCCGATTACCGAACAGGGAGTGTATTTGTCTGACCACCAAAGAAATACAACTTAGTGTAAATAAGGCATTATTTCCTAATATTTCACAAAATGTTGTGGAATTACAGTTTAAACCACATGTAGACAGACGAGTACGGGGGCTTCAACCTGAAATAATATTTTAGTATCACTGATTAAATAATGAAATAATAATACCACTGATTACATTAAAGCTCATCGGATTATTTTTAGCTTTAACCTTTTAACTCTTTCTACAAACTCTGTAACAGTTCATGATGCGTACTGATACCAGTCTGATCTAAAGGTTAAATCTGGCAACCTCTTTCCGTTTATGGGACGGGAACATCTGGGATTCGGGTGACGACATGAGCGTGACGTCATCACCTCTGTCCTGTATTTATGTTAGGAGCAGAACGACGTGTGTTGAGAAGTTACTGGAGGTGTGTGTTTGTGCGGGACCGAACAGCTGATTGTGTGTGTGTGTATATATCTGTGTATCTGTGTGTGTGTGTGTGTGAGAGAGAGAGAGAGAGAGAGCGCGAGCGGGAATAATCAGACCCTCTACAGCGACACGGGTTCAGATCAGACTTTTTTTTTTTGCTCCGCACTCAGTCGGTACTCAGTCGGTACTCAGTCGGTTGTCGGGTGTGGAGACGATGCACATCGCGGCGGAGTTCTGTCTGGTGTGTGTGAAGGTGATTTGGTCGTTCGCGGCGGCGGCTGCGCGGTGGCTCGTGAAGCCGCAGGAGAAGCGCGTGCAGGGCCGCGTGTGCGTGATCACCGGCGCCGGAAGTGGCCTGGGCCGCCTGCTCGCGCTGCACTTCGCCCGCAGGGGAGCCACGCTCGCGCTCTGGGACGTGAACCGGACCGCCAACGAAGAGACCGCCGAGCTCGTGCGCGAAGTCTACCGACAGAGCGGCAGCGCGTGCGCAGGTGAGTACTAGACCTGCAGAGCGCGCGCGAGGGGGACAGGGGTCAGTGTAGAGAATGATCTAAAAACTGGACCTGTCTGTCTTCTGGGACATTTAAAAGAGAGATTTAATTTATTCTCCAACAGTCCCGGGTGAATATCTCTCTCTATATATATATTGTGTTCAGTATGTACACACACAGTATATAGTAACAGTAATAATTTTTTGATTCTATCAGCCTTTAAAAAGTTTAAATTAGTTTCGAAATAAATACTACTGAATTTATTAAATTCAAATGAAAAAGAGAATTTTTTACTCCAAAAGTTCAGGCTGAAACTCGAGACAACATATAAACAAGTAGAACCTTCAAATATTCAAGCAAATTGGCATCATCATTTTTTAGATTTATATCAGCCTTTGGAAAGCATGTTTATTTTATTACAGAATTGATTCAATTGAAATATTTGTCTTTAAAAAGCAATATCTTGATCTCAGTACTCCATTTCAAGCTGTGAAATTTCAAACACTTGATTTCAGTATACATTTAATTGCATATTCTCAAATTCAGACAGAGAAAATCACCTGCATAATATTCAAGATCGAGATTATTTCTCTTAAATGATCCAAAAAACTAGATCTCTCTCTCTGTATTCTGGGAAATTTCCTGGTCAAGATTTCTGAAATTAAACTGAAAATAAATTTAAAAGAGATTTCTTCTCCAAAAATTCAGCCTGATCCTTAAAACAGACATTTCATATAGAAAAGACAAAATATCAAAGATCAATCAATCGCTCACATGATAATGTTCATATTCATCATGATATATCATAATATATTGTATAGGTATTATAATAAAGTTCATTTGAAAAATTGTCCTGAAAATCAACAAAATTTTGATATTTAGTGATGAAAGATTCACAATTAAACAAAAAGTAAACAAAAGTTTCACGCTTAACATTAAATGAAATTAGACTTTTACTTTTTAACGTTTCTGGATAAGACTTTTATTTTAGTTTTTATTTTTGCTAGATTTTTCTGTCCACAGATGAACACAGACTCCAAAATTTGATTTAAAAAGTTTTTTCCTTTTGAAGTTGATCCTGAAACAAACTGACAGAAAAGCCTCTTCCTAAATGAACTGTAGAATCTCAGATGAGTCGTTTAAACGAGACCTTAAAGTGCAGATTTCATTCTCAACAACTTAATATGTTTTTGAAATGTTGCTTGTAATCCAGAAGTTTGTGTGAAATCAGGATTTCTTCATTAAATCCAGAGACACTTTCAGAGATTCCCACTCTCGTTATTTTCTTCTTGTGTCATTAATTTTCCGGGCGATGGTGTATCTCCAGGTTCAGGCGACAGCGCTGAGGAGAGTCCCGCGCTCCAGCCTCGAGTTCACACGTACGTGTGTGACGTGAGTAAGCGTGAGAGTGTGTACGCCACGGCCGAGCAGGTGAGGAGGGAGGTGGGAGACGTGACGTTCCTGGTCAACAACGCTGGCGTAGTCTCAGGACGTCACCTCCTCGAATGTCCCGACGAACTGATCGAGCGGACCATGATGGTCAACTGCCACGCCCACTTCTGGGTCAGTAGGAGCACTGTCTGTCCTGTCTGTGTGCTTTACGTCAGACTCGTGACTTCAGGCAGGGTGTTAACGCGTTTCATGTGCTTCTCAGACCACGAAGGCGTTTCTCCCGAAGATGCTGGAGTTAAACGAGGGACACATCGTGACCGTGGCCAGCTCTCTGGGGCTCTTTACCACCGCCGGGGTTGAGGTGTGTCTTCTGGACTCATGATTTGAAGTTCTGACATTAGCTTGCTGTGGTGTTTTTGTCATTTCTGATTCTCTTGCTGCGTCGTTGCAGGATTACTGCGCGAGCAAATTCGGCGCCATCGGCTTCCACGAGTCGCTGAGTCATGAGTTAAAGGCGGCTAACAAAGACGGGATCAAGATGACGCTGGTGTGTCCGTTCCTGGTCGATACGGGGATGTTTAAAGGCTGCGAAATCAGGTCGGTCCCTGACGTTCAGGTCTTGTACCATAACCCAGGCTTAGTTTTACAGTTAATCTCCAAAAACATCTTTAAAAGTACCAAAAGTAACAAAAGAACAACAAAAGTATACAACAGAATCAACAGCATTTATACGTTTATTATTTGTGTTAATAAAGGAAACCTAAAACAGGAAGAACAGGAAGCCCTGTTTCGGGTGTACAAACTTTTGCACAAAACCGTATATAAGGCCAGAAGAATTCTTGGAGAAACATTGTGCTTCTTTGTCATTTTATCTGAAGTTGATTAACGATTAAATACTAAATTTAAACATATTTAACATGTATAGAATTTATAATATTTGGTCACGTTATTAAAGATATAAATCACACAATCGCATGATACGTTCCTAATAAACTGACAAATGAAGTATTTATCATTTCCAGCACATTTCCACCTAGTGTTCTAAACCGTCTTTGTTAATATTTGTTCTTTTTCTCTGCGCAGGAAGGAGTTTGCTCCGTTTTTCCCGCCGCTGAAGGCTGAGCACTGCGTGGAGCGAGCGATGAGAGCCATACTGACGGATCAGCCCATGGTCTGCACGCCACGCGCCATGTACGCCGTCACCTTCATGAAAACGTGAGTGTCGTCTGGAAGAGAGGGGGGACAAACTACAAGAGATATGATGCGTAAAAATCATCTCACATAAATGCACATGGTCATGTGCTGGTGTAGGGGGAGGTGTTATTACATCATATAATATCAGAACCAATATCAGGTCACAATATGCAAGAGAGCAGCAGCGCTTTACCGGAGACATGTAGCTGGATTTGTGATGTTTTTTGTTTAATTTTAATTGTTGAAAAATATTTATTATTTTAATGAAGAATGAAAAATATATTTGAAGTATCTTGAGATTTAAACTCACATCCTTCCACCTCCTCATGATGTTTCCGTTTCCTCCCCTGCAGGATTCTGCCGTTCGACGCCATCGTGTGCATGTACCGCTTCCTCGGCGCTGATAAATGCATGTACTCCTTCCTGGCTCATCGAAAAGAATCCACCAACAACAACGAGCCGAAAATCAGCCTGTAGCGACTCTGACGTCCTCTGACGTCCTCCGATGTCCTCCGATGTCCTCCGATGTCCTCTGACATTCAGGACGCCTTCTGTCTCGAACGCTCTTGTTTATTTGGAGCAAATAAAAATAGGAACTGTAACTACACAGCGTTGGACACTACAGATCTCATCACACACTCAGGCCTGCTAGTCCACGAAGGCCTACAGATTAGATTTGTGCAGATATTATATATTTTTATGTCATGAGAATTGCATATATATTTATTTATTTTTAAAGAAAACAAGCAGGAAAAACATCTGGGTTATTGTTTAAGATCTAATGATCAAGTGTTGATGCATCATAAAATATAAGCACCAATCAGATTTCAGTATGCAACTGAAGTACGTGTTCATGTATTGGAGGGATTTTTGTGTTTTTTTTTTCTATTCTTCTCATTTGGAGACATTTTAACTGTAAATAAACTTCAGAAACATCACCAGATGTACTGAATTATGGGATGTCGTTCTCTGATCCAGATGTTTCCATTAAACCTGTCGTCTAGGAGACGCAAAAATCTAACAAACAGCAATATTGTGTGTTCACGACCTTGTGTGGTTCGGACATGATGCAGTATGTTACTGTAACAATGTACAGTATCTTTATTTATATGTCATTATTTCTCATTTCTGTTGTGTTTCCTGATTCCACATTGTGACCAAAAGTTTATGCCCCTCCAGGCTGAAGCTTTGTTACTTTTTAGACATATATTTTCTTTCTGACAATTTTGAGAATGTATTCTATTTTCAGATGTGCAATAAGTTTCAATGTTACATAAATAAACACTTTATCTTAAACAGTTAACAGTGTTTTTAGCTTCTTTGTAGAAACAGCACTCAGAGATCTTTTTTTTTTTTTTTTTTGGAAAACAAATTAAATAACCAATGATAAATGTCTTGGTTTAAGATGAGCGTACTACACCTGGGTGCAAAAGTTTGTACACCCACCTATATCAAGTAACCATGACTCTGGTTTACAGTTTACGTCAACACTTTTATTAAGTCACATCAAGCCAAAACACACCAAGATGGTGAAAAAAAAAAGTTTATTATCGACTATGATGAAGGAACATCTGTGAACCTTAACACATGAAATGTCTTATTGCTCTGAATTAAAGAAGAAGGTGCATGAAGATGCATTATTTGTCACATGGACGTCACACTGCATAACACTGAATTTATTTTATGAACTGTATGTATAAATGTATAAATTGCTGTGGAGTAAGAGGAAGAAATACCTCGGGATGTGCTGATGTAGGAAAATATCCAGTTTCAGAGTGACAGCAGTGACTCAGCTTCTTCAGCACAACACTGTTCTGATGGTACACGTCATACTGATTCAAAAAGTCTAAATGTTTTATAGCAAAAGTAATCTATAATACATTATCAGTAATATTTAATATTTTCATATCAATTATGAAAAGTTCCTTTAATAATAAATAAAGAACCATTTACTCTCAGAGAGTGTGTGTAAGCTGGGAGAATGTGTGTGTGTGAGCTGGGAATGTGTGTGTGTGTGTGTGTGTGTGTGTGTGTGTGTGTGTGTGTGTGTGTGTGTGTGTGTGTGTGTGTGTGTGTGTAAGCTGGGAGAGTGTGTGCTAAAGACCTGGAATTACTGAAATGAATATCAGGACCTGTGTGTGTGAGATTTCGGTTGACTCTTAGACCAAAGGGTTCTTCAGGAGTTCTTCAGGGTGTTTGTGTATTTCTGGCCTCCTGGTCGTCTCCTCCTCGGCTTCCTGGAAGACAAACACCGAGCTGATGGTTTCTACATCATGCCTTTTCAACTTATTAAAACTCAAGAACCTATAAAAAAATATTTTTAAAACTTCTTAAAGATGAAAGCATGGTTGCTTGGAGGTTTGTTTTATGTGATTTGATTATTTATTTCCTCAGAATGAAGTAGATCGTCGTGGAGACCTGCCCTGGGGGGGGGGCAGGGGGGATTTTCTGATTTCCAAGTCTGTATTTTCTGAAGCGCACACACACACACACACACACACACACACACACACACACCCAGACACACTTCCTGTGGAACGCTCCACATGATGGAGATAAGCTCTTGTCCCTGAGTTCTGCTTTGTCTCTGACTCACGCCTC
>QMIH01000700.1:114376-129717 GCA_003987875.1 Clarias batrachus | reverse complement strand
GTGTGTGTGTGTGTGTATGTATATAATGTGTGAGTGTGAGTGTGTGTGTGTGTGTATGTATATAATGTGTGAGTGTGTGTGTGAGTGTGAGTGTGGTGAGTGTGCGTGTGCATGTGAGTGTGTGTGTGTGTGTGTGTATATAATGTGTGAGTGTGGTGAGTGTGAGTGTGAGTGTGTGTGTGTGTAAGTGTGCGAGTGCCCCGTGATGGATCAGCCCCCGGTCCTGCGTGTGACTCCGCCTCAGTCTCGACTGTGATCGGCTCCAGTCCCCGTGTGACCCTGAATACAGGACAGAGTGTTACAGTCGATGATCAGTGAGATATAATCAGCATCAGGACCTGAAGAACTTGGCACATGTTTGTTGAAATTTGGTATTTTGTTTTCTTTACAGTTATTTCTGTTTTCTATACTGTACTGTATATAGTATCTAAAAAATAAAAAAGTAAGTACACCCCTCTAATTTCAGCAAACATTGTGTCATCAGTCATCAGTGTGCAGCGTGTATAACAGATTATAATAGATTTACTGACAATATTACAGACTTTAGTATTATAATATTACCATAGCTGGACAAGTGACCATATATGGGCATACTGATAATGATTAGCAACATAAAAATAATGAAAATTTAAAAAAAAAATGTACAAGTATTTCAATTAGTGCCGTATAAAGACAGAGAGAGGCAGAGAGAGACAGTGGGACAGAGATAGACAGAGACAGAGACAGAGAGAGAGACAGAGACAAAGAGAGAGAGAGAGACTGAGAGAGACAGACAGAGAGACAGAGAGAGACTTAGGGAGAGAGACAGACAGAGAGAGAGAGAGAGAAAGAGAGAGACAGAGGGAGAGACACAGAGAGAGAGAGACAGAGAGACAGAGAGAGAGAGACAGAGGGAGAGACAGAGAGAGAGAGAAAGACAGAGAGAGACAGAGAGAGAGAGAAAGACAGAGAGAGACAGAGAGAGAGAGAAAGACAGAGAGAGACAGAGAGACAGACAGAGAGAGAGGGACACGCCCTTCCTGAGAAAGCAGTGAACTCGGGGTTAAAGTTGACGGGCGTAAGAAGTTATATAGGGACGCAAGCGAGGACAGGACAGGGAGAGGCACGTGTCCCTCACAGAAAGGGAAGTTAGTGATGAGGAGAGTGTGCGCGTGTGTGTGTGTTTAGGTGTGGTCTTTCTTCTGAAATTTGTGTAAAATAGAAGATAATATTTAAAGAAAAAAGTCTAATGTGTATAATTTGTAAGTCATCTGTGTCCTTCTCATACAGAGAGAGAGACATACACAGACGCATCGTCTCCAGTTATTAGAGCAGGTTTCAGAATGACAGAATGAACAAATGAAAACGTTTTGTTGTAGAATCAGAGCTTCGTGTCTCAGACCTGTGCAGTGTTTATTAACTTCTGAGACACACAACATGAGATATCATCTTAAACACATCTAATCCATGTAAGGAGACAAAATGTCTAATGACGCTCAGGATGTTATTACACGTCTAACTGTTAGAAGGATGTGTGTGTGTGTGTGTGTGTGTGTAACAATAATAATTAAACACTCCCTCCTGGGCTTCTCCAAACCGCACACTGAGAACCACGATTTAAAATATTTAATCTTCATTCATTAAACACAACCGGAAATGTGTAACAGTGCACTCCTACACACACACACACACACACACACACACAAGATGTGTGTGTTCCAGTAAAAAAAGCAACTGAGGAATGTGGAGAAATTTCTGAAATGTTTGAATCAGGCTGCTTTGCTCCCTTACTCATAACACAAACACACACACACACACACACACACACACACACACACACACACACACACACACACACACACACACACACACACACACGAACACAGGGAAAGTCTTCACCCTGAACACACTTCTGGTTAATCTGTGTCAGCTGGAGATATTTCGGGAGCTGAGCTGAAGTTTCACTTGTTCCTCCTCACTCACTCACACACACACACACACACACACACACAGTGATGGTGAAAGATGCTGCTGTTCTGCTTTATTAGCAAAGAGATTTGAATAAAACCTTTTAGGGTAAAGCTACCCAGCACTCACAGGTCAGTCAGGGTGTAGAACCGCAGGCTCGGCGCTGAACGGGAAGGTCGCAGGTTCAAACCCCACCACCACCTGTAAGCTGTCACTGTCGGGCCCCTGATCAGGGCCCCTAAACCCCCACTGCTCAGACATATAATAAGACTATACGTAACTCTGGATATGGGCATCGACCAAATGTTGTAAACACTCTAATGCAACCCTGTGACGTGGTGAGTCCTCTCTGTAAGTTAAGAACCTGAAAGAAGTCTTTCTCCAAATCGGTGTGTGTGTGTGTGTGTGTGTGTGTAACCGTGTTGGACAAACCCAGAACATTTCCTTGTTATTTTCTTCAACACCTAAAACTTATCAGACAATAAGATGAAAAAGGTTCACTTCAAGTCTTCATGGATCATCAAGTGAACCCAGGGTCTAATCCCTGAGAGGTTCTGGTCCATCTGGTGGAACATCTGCTCTTCTGGTCCTGATCTCCCTCACGTTCCTAACACTTTAAATCCTCTCATCTATTCTCATCATCTGTAACAAACCCATCAGGATGGAACCCTTTTAACAGAACCTCTTAAACATCCATGCACTAGAGAACTTCTGTGTGTGTAACTCACAATTACTGCTCTGTTTGATCCACAGAACCTGTCAGGAATCTTCCTGCTCAGGGTCTTCAGGTTTTCCATAAGGAGTTGTTAAGAGTTTGTAGCTTCTCTTCAGGGTTCTCCGACACTCTGCTTTAGGGTTCTCTGCATTTTCAGCTCTGTTTGTGAAGAACACCTATTGTTCTCAGTGAGCGGTATGGTTCCTCAGCTGGTTCTTTGACTCATGACCGAGTTCGTGAGAACCCAGACAGGGAAACACTATGCGTCAGGATTCCAGAGAACCTTAAACGGTTCCTCCTTAAAGCATCAGTGTGTTAAACCTGTAAAGCCGCTCAGGAAACGTGTGCTGTGTCAGGACAGCTTAGTTAACTTAAGAGATTTTATGAAAGATTTAACAAATAATATTTTATATTTAATAATTAATTACATTTAAATAATATATAATATTAGTTAAATAATATTTCTATCAATATCAGAAATGCTGCAAAAAAACATCTTTGCAAATCTTCATCTTGTCTTATCCAGTTTTCTGTCTTATTTGAAAAAGTTAATTTTGAAACACAAAAAAGTTTATTATATTCAATCTATAAAAGGTATATATAAAGGTATAGCATGCAAAATCAAATACAAATGGCGCTGCTGCCCTCTAGAGGAACCAGTGGGAATAACAGGGAGATTGTGTGTCCTAACTTGATAAAAACATTTGCAGTAATAATCAAAATAATAATTCTCATAATGATCACAGGGTTAATGTGGCTACGGTAATAAAACAGAAAGCCGGAAGTCATTCAAAATATATTATTTATTTTCAAACATTTGTGTTTAAATAAAGTTAAATAATTACAACAAAAAAATAAACCATCACACATCATCAGAATAAAAGTTCTAAACCATAAACCTTACTGAAACCCTCTGAAATCAAAACACACACACACACACACACACACACACTTATTGAGCTCTGATGGAATCCAGTCCTCAGTCTTCATCCGCGGTTTTAAAGCATCAGAGTTAAACTATACAACAACACAGGAATAAACGTCTCCTTTAATACGGAGCGCTGGAATATTTTAGTGCATGTTCACCTTTTACACGTGAAAATCTTCGAGTGTATGCACAACCGAGTGCTTCTCATTTTATGGCGACCTGAAACTTCTTCAAAAACTCAAGATGAAGATGAAGAGGAGCGTCTAAGTGGTCCTGCACTTTGCTTGACACCATCCAGTTCCGCCTTTTCTCTTTTACATTTATTCCGCGGAACTCGTCGATCGCTCAAAGTAGCCGAACGATTCGTAGCCACACTGCATTCTGGAATGCGGCATTTGCTCTACGACTGCTGCCTCCGTCATGTACATGATGCTTCTGGAAAATATTCAGGGTGTTATTAAACAACAACCCAGCATTAACAGCGCCCCCTTGTGACTTGAGTGTCACTCGACTGTTAGCAGCAGAATCGCTAACTACATCACGTTTTAGTAACGTAACATGCTTTTTCGAGGTGCAGTTTTAATTCGAGCTCTGCATCACCTTCAGCTCCTAATATCTCGTTAACTGTCTGGAGGCGGGGCCTGATGGAGCCGGAGTTATATCAAAATAAATACATAAATAGACAAGTCTGGAGCACAAAAACATTCATCTGATCAACGGCATTCAGAATAAGGTTTTTAAATATATAAAAAAAATTAATAAAATTACATTTTTATTCTGAATTAAGTCGGATTTTCTGGTCTTAAACTAAGACGTTGTCTTGCGTTCATGCGCAGGGACGACGCCTTCACACATGTTTAACATTCTTAAATAATTATTGCACAAAACATCAACCTGAAAAAAGGATTTACGAAATAATCACAGCTACCGCTGATCCACTGATACCGGGCTGGTGCAGGTCCTGGGGGCAGGGCTTAATCTCAAACTTAAATTGAGTACCTGTAAAAAAAATTAATAATTACAAATAAACCTGGCTAATAAGGTTAGAGCTTGTGGGCGTGGTCCTTTCAGTGTTCATGGTTATTATAAGAAGCAGTTAAAGCGCAGTCGTGGTTAAAATAATAAGCTATTTCGTAATGCTAATCGCGTACAGTCGAAACTCATGAATATCATGACGTGTTTCAGACACGTCACAACTAGGTTGGAAAATTAGTGATAAAAAAACAACAAAAAAAACATCTTAACAACGAATTACTGGTGCGAGGTGTATGTATACGGTATTGCTAATGCTGATGTGCGTTATAGTTTCAGGATAAAAAGCTAAACATGATGTTTTCGTTCTGCAGATTAACAACTGGAAATCTGTCCCTCTGTCCCTGAACCACTCCCCCTTCCTGCCCCCCACCCCAAAGATCCAGCACCCTTGAGTCAGTGGAAAAGAGGTAAAAAGAGAACCAGCGCTGATTCCGCTGTGTATAACCCGTCTCCTGACGCACGTCGCCCTCTCGTCTCCCTGTGCACACGTGGAGTTTTACATTCCCGCAGGTTTTGTTTTCCCGGCCTACTGAAGTCTCACGCTCCCAAAACGCCGTTTCTCCAAAGAGGTCCGCTCAGTCCCGGGAACAAAGATCCTGAAAAAGTGCAGGTGTACCGCCCGTGAGTCTGATCACACCCGGACCGAACTTCTAACACTTATCATCTATGAGCGCAGAGGGGGTGGGGGTGACAGGGAGGGAGGAAGAGAGGGAGAATCAGTCAGCAGCACATGTTTTCTGTTTCGTCAGCAAGGGTGAGTAAAGTGACACACGGACACACACACACTGGGATTATCTCACTCACCGTGATACCACCACTTTGTCTTCTTTGGGTTTTTGTTACACGTCCGTACGTAGTACGAGTTATCAGGGGGGCGTTGCTGCAGACAGGAAGAGCAAAACTCACGTCACTCAACATTCCTACAGTAACCATGGTGACAGTAATATTACTCAGTTGTATCGAGCTTGTGGTAACCATAGTGACAGTGCTGTCAAAGTTATTCTTGTGTGCTGTAACCACAGGCATCAGTATTGCCAATGTGACCTGTTGTGCAGGAACCATAGTGATGGCAGTGCCACTATCTCGTGTGGTAACCGTAGTGACATCAAAGTTAATCATGTGTGTGGTGACACCAATGCTCGAGTCCAACAAAGATGATGCTGTTCATTTACACATCTACATGTTTGACCTTTTTGAGTCCTTTTTCAGTAAATTACAAACATTTATCAATTTTAGCAACTTTTTCACCTGGTCACGTTTTTACAAAATCTACTTATAATCATGAAAGTTGTACTGCTGTAATAAATGAAAGTGATTCACGGCATTTTAAGAGTAAAATCTTAACAATGTGAAGGAGCAGGAGACTCGAGTTCTTATCGCTCCTGAATGTACCAGTTTCTACCAGTTCCAGGCTGGAGACGACAGGTCGGGCATGTCTGACAAGCTTTTATATACGTCACACTGACCTTCTCCTTGCAGCTGGACAGCATGCTGATAATACTCAGACACACGGACTGCACCGACAGAGCTGGACTCCAGTCCTCCGTTAAAATAGACAGACAGATGTGTCCGTTGCTGTAGACATGCGGATGGATTGGAACGTTCTCGCCCGTAAACATGACCTGTATGAGACAGAGGGCAGGGGGTCAGAAGAAAGTGAGCTACAGGAAGTGAACAGGAAGCAGCATTCGCTCCTGAGGGTCACCTGAGGAGAGTCGAAGGGGTAGCGGCTGCCAAACTTGAAGAGGAGCTGGAACTTCTCGCCCTCGTACAGCGTCCCGGGAGCGCCCTCCATGTCTATAAACCACCTAGGCAACAGGCATAAAAAAAACAAAAAAAAAAACAAGGAGAATTAAAAATCTTGTCTTAAAAATAAAAAACACTTTTATTAATGTATATATATATATATATAGAGAGAGAGATAGATATAAATATTTGTAAACTCACTCTGTGATGGTGTTCTGAACGCTTCTTTCGTTCAGCGTCATCCCGGGAGGTGGATCGCTCTGCAACGCCAACAGCTCCTTCTGTAACCTTTTCTAGAAAGAGAAATCATACATACTGCAGAGTGCAAAAGTTTGTACCCCCGTCCTTCCTTTCTCAATCTACATTTAAAACTATTTTCTGAGCGAAACTCCGCAGCCTCGGTTTTACATCAGCCGAGCCTCAGCGCTTTAAAGTTTGTGCACCCCCATTTTTTACGTGCTCTGGTTGATTTATGTGCATTTTCGCTTCTTAATACTTTGCTAGGTCTAATGTAAAGCATTATTCAACCTCTTTATATAACTAAAAAGATATACCTTACTGTATTATAACATTTCTGTAATATAACTGCCCAGCTAGCTAAGTCGGTAAGCCATGTGCTAAAACAAATACCTCATAATTAGTCTCACGAGTGGGTTAATAATTATTCGAATCTACTTTTTTTTGTGTTGCTAGTTATGAATGCTATGCTAAAGCTGTACATCCGATTAGCTAACACAAGTGACAAGACCAGCTGGCTAAAAATCCACGAATTTCGAAGTCCTTTTAGAGATAATGATTAAACACACTCGCCCTGTATAAAATATTCTACCTGTAAAGATAGCTGAAGGTGCTATAAATATAAATCTCGCTCTAACTCTTTGAATTAACTCGTTTTGTTTACTGTACTTCTGCTCCTCACCTGCATCGACGCCATGTTGGAACTCCCATCCGCTCCGGACGCGTTCGTCTGCTCCCCACTTCCGGATTTTTAACAAGCCACGCCCATCTGTGCCATGATCGGCTAGTTACGGAGCTCTCCTGCATCCAGATTGGCTGACAGTATTCCAGTCGTGCTCCTTGATTGGCTGGTTCACAAATCAGTTCATACTGCACGCGCCGTAAAAACTTGTTTTTCTTTCACAGTACTCACTGAAGCCAAACGATCACGTGTAATCTAAATATAATCAGGGATTTAGCCAGATTTGTTCATGTGCAATAAAAAAATATACACAAATATGACATAAAAATGGCGCATTAACACTTTTTCAGCAGTATGTACAGAATGTCTCAGCGTTCACATGGAGATGATTAGTTAAGTTGCTAACTAAGAAATAAATAGGACAACACACATTTTCAAGATTTTAGATTAAATATTTAAAGACGTTTATTAGTCCATGCATGAAGCATGTCAACACACAATAAAAATATGAGAAGAAATTTTAAAAAGTGAGGATTACAATTTGACAGGGGCATAAAATATAATAACTGAAGGAGATGCTATCAAAAAGTTTCAGGATTAGCTTTGTTTACAAACTAAACTACACAAATGTTGAAATAGACAATGGGCATGCACTCGGTGGAGTTGTGACCCTGCCTCGCCTTTTTCGGTCGTGGAGATGACGCGATCTTCCTGACTGTTGCTCCGTCTCAGGGTCGTACCTGTACACCCACGTTTGGTCCCCGGTTATGATCCTCGACATGAAGGACGGGTCGTCCACGGCACACTGACGGAGTTCTGGGTAGACTTCGAAGTGATGCTCCTTCTGCTCCCGGGTCAGCAGTCTGGGGACGAACTCGGCAGCAACGCTCAAATCACATGTGAGCAGAGGGAGGTAGAGTGGGCAACAAATGTACTCAAGTAAGAGTAGCTGTACTTCAAAATAATATTACTCAAGTAGAGATAAAAAGTAGTCATCCAGAATATTACTCAAGTAAGAGTGAAAAAGTATTTGGTGAACAGATAATCAAGTACTTAATCACTGAATAACTTGATTACAATCAATCACAAAACTGAAAACTAAAAAAGGAAAACTTTAGTTCCATTTTTTATTACTCAGGTGGGGCTGTGGTGTAGTGATTGGCACTGTAGCCTTGCACCTCCAGGGTACGGGTTCGAATCCTGCGTTGGCTCAACGTGTGTGTGTGCATGTTCTCCCTGAGCTTGGTGGGTTTCCTCCCACAGTCCAAAGACATGCAGATTAGGTTAATTGGCATTCCCAAATTGCCTGTATTGTGTGTGTATCCAAGTCTCCTAGGAAAGGCTCTGCCCCTTCTGACTATGCAGGATAAAGCGGTCCAGAAATTGAATGAACAAATAAACGGTCTCTTGTGGCTCAGTTGCAGCACCTTCACAGTCGCCCACACTTCAGGAGTAAGTGTAGACAATGTAAGACAAGGTCGGGTTACTGAAATTATTACATTTTGCGCTTGAAGGAAATACAAAGTCTGTTCCAATTTGTCACGCTTAACGGTTAATGCTTTGGTTAAATCTCCATCAGATTGTCTGACGTATCACAGGTCAGCCATGGTTTCTGCTCAGCAGTTAGAAAGCGATCATCCTTTATGTCCTTTAATGCCATTTACATGTGTTTTAAATGAAATGGACTTTTATAAGCTGTGAGTTGAGCTGCTGGAGAAACACTGAAACACCGCCCAAGCTCAGACGCGTTGTACAGGAACAGGAAGATGAGATGGTCAGTGGTTATTTTGCTCCTGCTGCTCCTCTGTGGCCCGTCTGCAGGACTGGTAAGCGACTGTACCGTCCTCCACAATACACCGACCTGGACTAACACTCAGAACTACTGCAGACAATATATCACAGACTGGTGAGGAGTAATAGACTCCTGACTACAGATATGTCTGGATTGGGCTGAAGAGACTCGAGCCACTCACAGAGAGCTGGCAGGGAACTTTAGGCAAACATCAGATGGACAAACACCTACCTCATTCAGATGGAGAACTAACAGAAGCTTTACAACACCTGAAGACTGTGTTGATCTAACGCCATGGGACTGGAACATCTTCAGCTGTTCTTCCTTTTGTTACAAAAGCTTGACCTTAGTGAGGTCGGAGGAATGTCTTCAGACCTCGGGACCAACAATACTGCTTTGGCTTCCCTAACCGACACCTCGCTGCTCAGCCTGGTCAAAGCTGAGTTCGCTCCAGGTCAGAAGGTTAGAGTCTGGACAGGGTTGCAGGAGATGGATATGGGTGACTGGGACTGAGGCGGCGAGAAAGCTCTGGCTCGACTGAAGGACCAACAGACCCGCCGTGGCACACCAGGCAGGATCTTATACTGTGATCTCACCAGGACTAAAGACAAGAATGCCGTCTCATCAGGGACTAAGGGACTATCTGACCATTTTGATTCATACATGCAAAACTTAAATTTAATTCTTTTGATTGTGTTAAGCTGCTTTGCGAAAATTTAATTTAATTGAATTAAAGTCATTTCCAGGTTTAGAAAAATTATTCACCAGATATGTTGTCTTTTTCTTGCTTTACAGAATAACCAATTCTGATCTTAAGATTGTTACTAGACCAATCTCAGTGATGCGCTAGTACTTCATATATAT
Organism: Clarias batrachus; assembly: GCA_003987875.1. NCBI lineage: Eukaryota > Metazoa > Chordata > Actinopteri > Siluriformes > Clariidae > Clarias > Clarias batrachus. The sequence goes on along the minus strand of QMIH01000700.1, from coordinate 119,771 downwards.
TATATATCTTTAACAAGACTCATTTATCTCTGTTTCAGCATATTTAGAAATGTACGAGTCTTTATCTAATCAAAGAACCCTCTTTAAAGTCTTATGGAGAACAATACAAGTGTGTTTCTCAATTATATACATCCTGTCTCTCTCTCATTTTGCATGACAGTAATATTCTGTATAAGAAATGATCTAAACCTGAATACCTGTACAGAATAAGTCCATGTTGTCGGTTTAAACTTATACCTGCCTCACTAAGTTTGCTAAATTGCCAAATTCTTCCTTTACAAAAAATATGACATGTTGACGTTGAATAGTTTATGACCGAATGTTGTTCTATACCGAAAGTTAAATCAGAGTCACTCAAGAGTTCGTTTACTTTTGACAGATTTATATCGCTCGCTGCGGGTCACCTTTCTATACAACACTACTGGGGTTAGAAAAAAAATGTGGCTTTCTCTAAGGCTGCTTGCTTTCAGATACAAACTTCACAAACCTACACATTAGAATTCAGGCATTAATATAAACCTGTGCTTTGTAGCTGCACAACTGTCACGACTGCTGTTGTAGAAAATTCAACACCTTCTGACAACTAATGGACAGGAATATTAAAGATACAGGAATATTTCTATATATATTTACTTTTTAAAATTTTCCTTTTTACTTGATAACAAGGGTGCGCAACTGTAACCAGGAATAAGCAATTTCCCTCTGGGATTAATAAAGTTCTTTGAATCTTGAATATTAAGTTCTCTCTATTTCATTTCAATCAATCAATAAAAAACTTTGATCCGGTCATGATTTTTTTTCTTCACAAATCCTTATTTGGACATCTCATCCTGTACAGTTTATTGTACAGGTGGTCCTACCAAATTACTCTGTGTGTGTGTACTTCATCTATTGCTAGCTTAAACACTCCTGTAGTGATATTCTGTGATACAAGATACACCCTGATCAGCCATAATAAAATATAAAGTTTTCACATCATAATATTGAGCAGGTCTCCTCTTTCACCATTTAAACAGTGATGCACTGTGTGTTTTGAAACATTTCCGTGGGAATCAGTGAACAGAACCTTTTCAGCAGTCTGATCTACACTAGCACTTCTATTGGATCAGACTACACGTTCCAGACTTCACTCCCTATCTGCATCAGTGAGTCGTGACCTCCCATGACCCTGTCGCCAGTTCACTGGTTTTCCTTCCTTGGATCACTTTTGGTCCATCCTGATCACTGCAGACTGGGAGCATCCCACAAGAGCTGTGGTTTCGGAGTTGCTCTGACCCTCATCACAGGCGATAAAGTTACTCAATATTAGGCAGATGGTCATAATCTTGGCTGATCAGTGTATACTGTATTAAACACATGGTAATAATGTTCCACTCAGACTGTGAGAACTGAGGGGTTTCTTGAACCAGCAGGTCAGGCAGGAATCAGGCCTGGGTGTGGAATTTGTGAAATTTAAGTCAGATTTCCGAAAATCACTCTTTATTCATGATTTAGCAAGGGGGCAATTACTTTTTCACATAGGACCAGGCAGGTTTGGCCAGTTTCTTTTCCTCCTTTAATAAATGTAATCATTTAAAAATGCCATTCTGTATTTCCTTGTGTAATAACATTATGTTGGATGATCTCGGTCAGTTCTTGATAAAGTGTGACAAATGCGCAAAAAAATAAAATAAAATAAAGGTAAGGGGCATTTACTTTTTCACAGCACTGTATGTAGGGAGGTGTGCGCAGATCACCACGGAGCTCCTGACTGATGGTTCTGAAATGCTATATTATAATGTAATCGAATGAATTCATAGCTCTTAACACTCTTATGAACTCCTCTTTAATGTAGAGTTATTTATTAAATAATATTTTTATTATCGTCATTTCACATCAACTGATTAGTAGTGGAGGGGAAACGGACACGGCATGCTGTCTGCTGGGGGACGTCCTCCGAGGCACGGACTAAACCAACACTGTGTGAAAGGAAACCGAACGTAAAAGCACACAACACGTCGTCCTGACAGACACACACACACACACGCACGCACGCGCACGCACGCACTCACGCACACACAGAGATTACTATGATGTTTCATGCACTGAAGCACGTGCTTGGGTTTAACAATCTAAGAAGTTTGCAGCCATGAGCAGTTCCAGGGCGATTTCGGGGGCGATGGGGAACTCGGGGATTTCTGTGGAGCTGTTGGTGTATCGCACTTTGTAGGTGAAATACATGCAGACTTTGGAGAGGACGTGAGACGGGATTTCTCGGAAATTCACTTCGTTTGTCTCGTTCTCAGCAAACTGGCCTGCAGGGGGAGCAAGAGAGAAAATTGAGGCAGAAGTTATTTACTGTCTTATAAATAACAAAAAATCTATACATTTTAGTCCTGCTTATTGTGTAGTGTTTGCTTATTTAGTACCAGCTTTAGTACGCGTCGTTGATGGTTAAAGAGTGTGTAAACAGTTAAAATGTTAAATCTAATAAAAATCTGCTGATCTTTAATGTAATCAGTGATAATATTATTTCAGGTTGAAGTCCACGTACATGTCTGCGTGTCTTTCTGTACAGCAGAACTCTGTCTAACTTATTAATACACAGAAATCCCATTCTGTAAGGTTGAGTATCTGATGCCTTGTTTACACCAAGTTGTACTTCTTTCGTGGTCAGACAAATACACTCCCTGTTTAAAGTAGATTATTACATCCGACTGATCATAACATCACTTTTACTACTTGATTTTAGCACATGACACTGAGCTCTCAGTTGAAGTATTTTACTTGACTACTGTAGATACGTTTGCTTTAACGATCCGCCGAGGTTTTGTAACAAACTGATGAGACAAACTGATTTTAAACTTCCTGCACATGGAACAAGTCTGCATCAGTGGATAAAAAAAAACCTACACAGAAGCACTTTTAATTAAACACACACCCACACGTCAGTAAGTGTGCATCAGGCGAGCCGATCGTGGCCACTCTTTAGTAAGCAGTGAGGGAGTTTCTTTACTAATATCAGAACATCTGCATTTTTAAGAGGCAGTCTGTTCCTCGTGTTATCCAGAATGTGTGCAGCCATACTGAAGAGACGCTCACTGTCGAATGCACACGAGGAGCGCTAAGGTTCATCCAGAGGAAATTCATCATCGGATGCAGTTAAGGGATTACGGTGGCAGTGTGCTGGGGTTCTGAAGTGGAGAATGAGCTTGTGTTGCGCTAAAGCTTTCGACAGACGCTCCCTCATGTGGTTCTGCTCCAGGAAAAAACCTGCATACTGTGAATTTACCATCTTTTAAAGAGACTTGGTAACACTCCCAGACTTGTTGATGGGGCCGTCGAGTTGTGCGCTTTATTTACCTCATCACAACACTATCAGTTTATTTGATCAACCAGAGAGAGAGAGAGAGAACCGATCTGTAACAATTAAGTGATTATCAGCTGATTCCAAGCTGAAGTACAAATGAATGTCTTGGTGTCCAGTGTTTAATATTATGGTGTCTAATGCAGTGTTTCCTCGCCCATACAGTGTCCTCTGGCAGGACGGCCAACTATATTTGCCACCCTCTTTTAAAAATCTTTCCAGGAGAACAATGCGGTTTCCTCTCACGCTCCTGTACCTGTTTATTCTGCTACCACGAGAGTGGTGTACAGAGAGGCAGTAAATACTGCGGATTCCAGCTGCTCGAAGACTAATGAGGGCACGCGGACTGACGGACGGACGCAGGCACTCTGGAAGATTAATCGTAACACTCAAGGCACAGATACAGTCGACCGCCAAGTCGCGGTTCAGAGTTCACAGTCTCGGTCGTTGTTTTTTTTTTGCAGAACCCGTTTAATAATTGTTTGTGGAAACCCCCGCTGTTTCATGGAAACTGCAAATATCGACCACAATTTTTTATTAAGAATAACATAATTTACTAATTTTGTAACAATATTAACATAAATTCAGCAAAATTTCCACATAAAACATAATACTGTATAAAACCTTTAGTGCTGTAGAGAGAACAGAAAGCGACTGTTGAGGAAAACGCAACGCGTGACGGTGAATTATTTACCGTATTTATACTACAGTACTGAAACTAAAAACGCACATGCATGAACTACAGTACACACAGGAGTAACATCTGTGTTTTACACTCACACTGCGGGAAACTCAGCAGTACAGTAATGTACAGTACACGGTTTCACCTTTACATTCTGTGTTTTTTATAAATGTGATGTATTAAGCCGAGTTTGAAATGAAATTAAATTTTTTGAGAAGTTATTTAGGGTTTAAACTAAACAAGTGTTGTTCTGTGTGTACAGTTCTCAGTGCAGTCTGAGGCGGTGTGTGTGTGTGTGTGTGTATGCACGCTCACCTGGACCGCTCAGCATGGCTTTGATGGTTCCTGATGTTAGAGCGTGTTCTCTCTTCACGATGAACTCGTGACCGTCTGAGGAGATCAGTTTCACATACATGGCATCTGGGCCTTCACAGCCACCGTACGTCTTCTCTTCACAATCTGAAAAATGATCACACAAAGAGAGAGAGAGAGAGAGAGAGGTGGTGAAGTGTCTCAGTTCACCGTCACAGAGCTTTTTTAAAATAATTTTTTAAGAAGTTCTCCCTGAGGTCACTGCAGCTATAGAGTCGCTCCCTCATCAGCCTCTCTCGAGACGTTACTATAGAAACGATAAGAGGCGCTACAGGGCACGGGTTTTTAATCGCATTTCCTTTGTGTGTGTGTGTGTGTGTGTGTGTATGAAAGGATGGAGAGTGAGCTCTTACCCATGATCTGTTCTGTTCTTCTTCTACAAACCACAAACAAAGAAGAAATATAAAGACATTAATGAGCAAATTAATACAAAGAAAAGCATATCTAAAAACACAACACATGAACATTGTGTGTTACCTTAACATCATTTTGTTTCCTGTGTTATAAATTTCTCTAACACATTACCTGATCAGGCCGTAAACTGACAACAGGGAAATATATTTATTACATACATAATACACACAGCAGAACCTCGACATACGAATTATGCCTTAAGAGACAAGCTCTGTGCTTTCCCATGAGAAATAATGTAAGTGCCGATAATCCATTCCAGCCACCCAAAAATATCATTAATATTACCAAAATAAATAAATGCCTAAAAAAAAAATTCACAATCCAAGGTTATATATACATATATACATACACACACGCGGACAAAATTGTTGGTACCCTTTGGTCAATGAAAGAAAAACTCACAATGGTCACAGAAATAACTTTAATCTAACAAAAGTAATAATATGAATAAAAATAATAAAAAGAATTCTATGAATGTTAACCAGTGAAAGTCAGACATTGCTTTTCAACCATGCTTCAACAGAATTATAAAAAAAAATGAAGTCATGGAACAGGCCTGGACAAAAATGATGGTACCCCTA